>CAIGRB010077957.1:47303-71749 GCA_903798255.1 Fraxinus quadrangulata
TTTCCTTATATAAAGAGGGAATATTCATTGTAATACCCAACTTTTTGAATATTGAACCAAACATATTTTTCTCTCTAAATTCTCTTTTTCTCTTTCTTATCTCTGTGTCTTCTTCTTTTCTCAATATCGTTATTTGTTTCATTATTGTTCCATGTAGGGTGGTTTGCTTGCTGACTCTTCATGCCACGCCAGCTAGGGGGTCAGACAACCGATGCCACATACTTCTTAATAAACACTATTGTTTATCAATTATACTACTTGTACATCATTTATGTACAACTTGGATGACATTTGAATAGGTGACAAAATAGAGGTAATTGATTGTTTGAAGTGTTTGAGCAATCAATAGTAAAATTGTGTGTCACATGGTACAATGTAAAATAAAATGTCAAAAAGAATTTATATGCAGCAAGATTGGTTGTTTATTACTAGCATTGTTATGGGGCTTGTCCTATCTTATTATATACTTTTTGTACTTTACAATCTTTTAAATCCCATTCTGACTGGCCTAGGCTCGTATAATTTCGACTCTTCCCAGGATTCCATGTTGGCTGCATTACACATTCTCAGCTGCTAGACGGTTTTCAGACAAAGCTAAATAGTTACCTCATAAACACCATATAATAACACCTCCACTATTCGAGAAAATTGAAGCCAAGAGTGTTCGATTATTTCCATAAAACAGCTTATGATCATAAGTTGATCAATCGAAAACATTGATAGAAAATGTACTAGCAATTGTGTTGTACTGAAAATCAGCGGGCAGGAAATAATGGCTTCTCAATTTGAAGGATTCAAAAAGAAAGACAAGAATGCAACCAGAATCTCGCATATTGCCGAAACAAAGAAATATCAGAATCCCTGTTTTCCTCAGGTGTCGTTCGAAATTTTGAGCAAGTATCGGAGCCAATTCAAGCATTTGAATCCAGAAAAAAGACACGAGCCTAGCAACCCTCAGACGACCCCTTCGAGTGATGCAGTTATGTCTACTGAATGCATCATGAAATTAGCAAGGATGAGATTACGTGAAGATTGTTCCTCGTATTCTATCAATCCATTTACCGAGATTTCAGAAGAGAATTCAAAGGATGTGGAACTTGCATTCAATCTTCTTATGGCTGCTGAGAAATTCTCCATCCAACAATTTGATAGCGCAGAAAAATTGCTCGGACAGTGCGTTCCTTTTGCTTCACGTTGTGACAGTCCTCTTCGAAGAGTTGTTACCCATTTCGCTGAGGCTTTACGAGAAATGATTGATCGAGAAAGGGGAAGAATCGATTTAGAGCGTAAAATAGTGGATTTAGAAGATTCCCTTATGATGTATAAATCTGTCTGTCTATCATGTGAACAAAAACTTCCCCTTGGACAAATCAGTCAATTTACTGGAATGCAAGCCATTTTGGATAGCATGGCATTAGCAAGGAATATTCACTTAATCGATTTTGGAATCAGAAGTGGATCTCATTGGATAATTTTAATGCAAGGTCTTGCTAGTCGAAAAGATAATCCAGTCGAGCTGCTGAAAATTACTGCTGTAGGAACTTCGAAACATAGGCTCGAAAAAACAGGTAAATGGCTAACTTCTTTTGCAGAATCCTTGAATTTGCCCTTTTCATTCAAAACAGTGATATCAGAATTGAATGACCTTAAGGAATGTTTTTTCGAGGTGGAGGCCGAAGAAATGGTGGCAGTATATTTGTTCCTAAATCTGTGTGGTATATTAGCCTCGGCCGATCATTTAGAAAGTTTCATAGTATTTGTCAAAAAGCTCAATCCATGTGTAATCACCATCGTCGAAATGGAGGTGAACACAAATACGCCAATTTTTATGGACCGGTTTTATGAGGCAATCTTTTTTGCTAGCGCAGTATTTGACTTACTCGAAACCTGTCTAAAAGAGGATATCACGCATAGGAAGCTAATCGAGGAAATATATTTGCAGCAGATGATTTCGAGTATGATTACAGAAGAGAGTGATGAGAGGATTCAGCGGTTCGCGAAAATTGACTTCTGGAGGGAATTTTTTGCAAGGTTTGATCTTGTGGAAGCAGAGTTGAGTCAACTGTCCTTGGATCAAGCTAATTTGGTGCTTAAGACAAGTCCTTGTTGGAGTTCTGCTACTATAGACATGAATGGAAAATCCTTGATTTTGGGTTGGAATGGAACCCCTATTTTGTCCCTTTCTGTTTGGAAGTTCGAAACAGCAAAAAATGGAGCTGTTTTTTCTTAATAAATTTGGATCGACTAAATGAACTAATTCTTTTTTGAGAAATTTGAAACAACTAGATCTTTAGTAATTATTATGAGTAACTTTCAGGGTATCGAGTGAAAGTAAATTATTTATCTACGTGCCTTTTCACCACCTATTGATGATGAAAAGGATATATCTCACCACCTATTGATGATGAAAAGGATATATCTATGTAAGAATATTTTTGGTATATTATTAAGGGGAAATGAAATGGTTTTTTTTTTTTTTTTGAAGGAGGGCGGTACCTCCGATAGTTTATTGATTATCCTCACTTGTGGCGGAGGAATACCGTGGTTACATATTAATGTAAAGAAAGCGATAAACGAGGAAGACTTCTTCCCTTACACAAAAAGTAAATGCAACATAAACTAATGTAATTCATGAATGGAAGGAAGTACTACTTCCCTTACACAATTTCAAAATCGAAGGTAAGGTAGCTCACAACTATTCGTATACAAAATCCCTTTAAGTAATGTAGGAATTTCGTCGCCAACGTGTAGGTCAGTCGGTAGGCCTTCGCATCCTTTTTTCACCAGAAAATCAGCTGCCATATTTGCTTCTCGAAACACATGATGCACCTGAGCATTAAGCAGTCGTAGCAATTCTAGAATTTCCTCCCAAAATTCCCACAACCACCAAAGCGTACACTTTCCACTCTTTACCCATTGTACTATGATGTTAGAATCGGTTTCCACTATGATGTCCCTTACCTGCAGTTCCCTACACAAGCGGAGTCCATCCAGAAATGCTCGGGTTTCAGCCACCATGTTGGAGCTTTTGCCATAATGTCGGAAAAACCAGCCAGACATTTTCCTCTATTATTTTGCAACACCCCCCCACCCCCCCACCCCCACAACAGCCGGCTGGGCCTGGGTTCCCCTTGGAAGCTCCCCTTGCGGTTTCTTCCAGCTAATCATTGTCAACTTGCTTTGTTTTATTCAATTGTTTTATCTCAATTGTCTTTTCATGTATGTCCCTCAATTAACAGGATTAAAAACGTTAACATAGGTTTTCGTAGTTGACTTGTTAGTCGAATTAATAAAATTGTTTTTGAGAATTTTTTCAGTATTTGCCTTAATTTATCGTATTTCTACGACGAGAGTTTCATTTTGTGTTTTTCTATTATTCATATCCTCACTACATCTATTCATGTTTCCGTTATTAAGAACGGTTTAATCATTCAAATAGAAGGATCAACATATAGATGTCTTAATATCTTAATTAAATGTCTCATTCTCACATAATTTAAATAAACAAGTTTCTTCCCTCTCTTGTAGTTGGTTTAACATGCTAACAAAATACAGTCACCTATGATGAAATTGAGAAATAATTTCGGTCAAATTCCTATGACCAAAGTACAAACAAAATAAAAATAGATAGAACAAGACCTAAGGAAATGGTAACTGGAAATTAGACCACCAATTTCCAGGGGAAAAAACTCATTAAAAATTCCAAATCCTAGTTTAATATTTTTCTTTGTCTAACTTTCAACTCTAAAAATACAATTTACAGAATTGAATATATTAAGGATTTTCATTGTGCAAAAACACGAAATGAAAATTTTCCGACAAAAATTTAGCCATCAAGGGCAGATCAAAAACTGTCACGAATTTATTGGTCGCCAGTTACAAATAAATTAGTGACATATATATTTTTTATTGTTTAAAAAAAATATTTATCAAAAAATTATCAACGAAAAAAGTTCGTGGGTGTAATTTTTAAGAAAATTAATAAACAAAGTATCAACAGAAAAAATGAACCACGATTATTAAAATTTGGTGGTCGTTCTATTTGTTTATTCAGTAGTACATTCAACTTTTCAATCACCGATGCGTCGTTCATGATCAGTTTTGAGCCAATACTTTGATCAGGAAAATTAAGAGATCGCTTCTTTTGCACCAAAGAAACTCGAGACTCACTTGGTATAACAATGCCATTTGATTCCAATTTACTCGACGACCGTGTTTTCCAACCACGCTTCAAATCCATCACTAATTAATATTTTCTTGAATTTCAACAATATGGAGATACCCAATTAATGCTGTGCATTTATATGTAATGATCTGTTCTTTATTTGTAAAGATTAATTTGCATTATTAATTAATCGAAGACTGATTAAGTAGGTGATCAATTCAGGAAATGCTTTTAGTATAATTATTATATATATGAGACAACTGATTCATATGATTTCTAATTTATCTAAGGACTTTCTAATAATTTTAATAAAATTTGAGCTTGTTCTTACTTTGCTGTGTATGTGTTCTCAATTTTGATTCAGATTGATGCAAGTAATCTCAGCCCCTAATTGGTTTAGGTTACATGTACATAATAGGCTTACGTATACATGATGTTGTGAGATGTGACTAGATCAGAATTTTTTCAACAAAAAAAACATTCTCTTTCTTTTTGACACCACATTTGTACGTAAATCATTATGTAACTGTTTATGTACAAGTAGCATTATTCTTTGGCTTAACTAAATTTTTTTTATAAAAATCTAAATTAAAGTTAATAATTAATTTTACTCACATACCTACAACTTTTATCAATTTTTTAATCGTACATTTTATCTAAATTTACTAAATATTTTTTCAAAGTCCTTAAAAAATTGCCAATATTTTCAATGGGCTCTTATGGTAGCCGGACGTGTATTGCATTAGTCCTTTAGAAAGTGGAAATGCAGTCTTTTCAATGGGTTTTGGCCATCTATAAAATTAAATTCATTTTTAGGGAAAAATACATACCATAATTTCAAGATACACTTTCAAATTTATGAAAATTGTGAAATTCTTTCCAAATCAAGTGGTCACAAATGTTAGAAACACAAAGAAACAAATTTTTTTGTCACAATTACAAATTCAATTTAGTTGCTAATCACGCATTTTTATAGGTTACAACTTATTTATCTGTCACAAATTATCCGACACGACCCAATTCGTCTTCAGCACCTCAAATCCACAACCCACCACCACCATCACCATCACTTTCACCTCAAATCTACAAACCACCTCTTCAAATCCACCATCACATCAGCTCCACCTCCAACCCACCACCACCCCACTCCACTACCATCAACACCATCTAAATTGTCGTCACCACCTGACAACCCGCTACTACTACATCCATCCCAAATCCATCACGGTTACATGGCTGCCAAATCTATTAGATGTACAGAGCATCTTAGTATGAAAAATCTCGACTAAAATGACGTTTGCAAAAAATGCCTTATTTGGCAGAGGTTGGTTGCTTCGTAAATCTACACAACAAAATGTGGCACATTGCCTTGAAAGCAGCTTTAGATAGTGAAGCAGCACAAAACAAGGAATTCAAGCGATAGCCTTAAAAACACAATTTTTGGAATCTATCAAATTATGAAAAAAAAAAAATAAACTCCATAAATTTTATTAATGTAAGATACCTAAAAATGAATAATTAACTATTTATTTATAAGGGTTAAAATGAAAACCTAGTTTAAAAGAACAAAAATTGAAAAAATTTCGAAATAAACTAAATAACAAAAATAGCACTAAACCTTTAAAAGCAGTTTTCGAGTTCTAAACGAACTCGGATGGATAAAATCGATCATATGTCATAGCAAAGCTATAATTTCAATCCGATTCATCGTTCTCTTTCCAAAAATGTCTTATGACCTCAAATCGGAGCTTGAACGCCAAATTTACTGATTTTGTTGTTTTTGCAGTTTTTCCCTTTTCGGTCCAATTGTTCCTCAATCCATTTAGCCATCTATTCTACATCAATCCCTTCAACTTCCTTAGAACTCAACCTCGAATTATAATCCGAATAGAGAGGCTCGTCATTTTCGCGGAACTCGTACAAATCTACCAAATTAAACGTACTAGAACTACCCATAGAAGTTGGCAAATCAATAATGTAGACATTATTGTTAATCCTCTTCAGACAAGCTATAAAATGAGCCATCTTGGAGAACCTGTCAACAACCACAAAAATAGAATCTACGCCTCATTGAGTACGAGGTAATCCCATAACGAAATCTATAGGAAGATCTTGCCATATGTCTTGAGGAACATTGAGTGGCATGTACAACCCAATATTCTGTACTTAACCCTTCAACGCCTAACAAGTTTAACATTTTCTGACCATAACTCTAACATCTTGCTTCAACTGTGGCCAAATGTACCTACTTCCAAACTGGTTATTGTTTTGTCATGCCCCAAATGTCCACTTAGACCTCTTCCATTCAGATCTAAAATCAGATTTTCACATAAAGATGAAACGGATAATGTAAAGATGGTTTCCCTTGAACAAATACCCATCCCTAATATAGAAATTTGCCACTGTTTCACGATTCACACACTTGCTCCAATATTCTTAAAATCAGAATCATCTGTATATAGTTCCTTCAAGCATTCAAATCCAACAATCTTCTGTGACAGTGTGACCAGCAAAGAGGCTTTCCAACTAAGTGCATCAACAATTCTATTCGAACTTCCTAATTTATCTTTAATTACAAAAGAAAATTTCTGGCACTAAGAGGACAAGTATTGCACATTGGCTCATACTGTCCTTTTTGAACTTTTTACTCAACAACTCCTCAATTTTCTCCCTCGGAATCTTATTCTCCTTCGAACTCATTCGGTAATGAGGCAAATTTCGAAGACTAGCCGCGGGTACCAAATCAATCTTGTTCTGAATATTCATCTTAGAAGATAACTAATTTGGTAATTCATCAAAAACCAAATCTTCAAATTTTGCCAATATTTTTTGCAATTCAGATGGAACACCATCATCTTCTTTATTTGCTGTAAAAAGCCCATTAACCACTACTGGATAAAAGTAATTAGGTTCTCTTACGGAATTTACAATCTTTTAATCATTACTTGTAAGGGTAATGAAACTCTCAATAAGTTGTTGGGTAGACTTCTTTGTCCACTTGAGATGAACCATAGCGATCTGATGACTGTTCGTTGAAAAGAGTACCACATCATCACTCCCATTGAGATTTGAATCCACATCGAACTACCATAGATGACCAAATAGGATATGACAAGCATTCATTTTTATGGCATCACATTTTCAGCAACCTGAATGGAAGGACCTCTCTTTACCTAACCAAGGAAATAAAGTTTAGGATGGTTCTCAGTTGGTAATTTCAACATATTCACCAACCTCTTCGACACAAAGTTCTCATAGCTTCCATTGTCCACAATAATTTCACATACCTTATTCTTGATTGAACAAAGCGACCGAAAGATACAGTGACGTTGCCCCCTCCTCCTTAGGTGACAAAAGGATACGTTGCAGTACGAAAAATAGACACTTCATACCTTCCTCAATAGCAAACTCAAATCATGCATACTCATCTTCCACCTCAGTGTCTTATTCCTCGTTCGTTGTCTCCGATTTCACCAAATTGACCTAACTTTTTTCCAGACAGGTATTAGAAAGATGCACAAGTTTGTAGTATCTATAACAAATATCTCTTATGGTCTTAGCATAAGGATTTGAATTTTGAGGTACACCTCGAATTTGACCTCTATTTCGAATTTGACGACTATTGTCAACATTACTTCCGTTAAGATGGGTTGGGGTTTGTTGTGGGCTTCCCTTTGTCAGAAGAAATGGTCGATGATGGTTTGACAAGTGGGGGAGCTCTATTATAATAAATCGTCCTCTTATCAGATTTCATCATCTCAAACTTCATCGCGATATTAATGACTTTCTGCAACCCAATTCTATATTGAATAACCACCTTGAAACCACTGGTATACCTAGGTACCCTTTGATTTTCGAATTCTGATAGGTTATTCTGCTCTGCCAACCACATAAATTCATTAGTATGGTTTGAAACTGTATGATTAGCCTGCGTGCATCCGAGGTACATATGATACAAACTCTGTTTATGATCTTTAGGTCGAAATCGATCTATCATAGATTGCTTCATCCTTCTCCAAATTCGAATCCAACTCTTTCCTCGTCTCCTTCGAGCATTTTGTAATTGATCCCACCATACTACTACTGCAAATTTCAAACGGAATGCCACCATCTTAACCATCTTGTCCTCCAAAGCATCCATAATTTCGAAAAATCGTTCAACCTCTACCAACCAATATAAGACGTCTTCGATCTTCATATTACCGAAGAACGGAAGAATATTTGCTTTAATCCGATAATCATCAAAGGTATTTCGATTTTGATGATTAGGGTTATGCAGTGGTGCTTCTAACTCCTCCTCTAAATTCGATCCACTTTCTTCTACTGGAAGTTTCATGTTATTCCTTCTCCAAACCATATGCTCAACGACACATTCATTATTGATTTCCTATTGTTCATTCTGCTCTTTGTTTCCAACAATCTACAGCACCAATTGACGGATCTCTCTAATCTAAATAATAAGATCATCAATCCACCAATTTTGAGCATCCAAATCTCGTCACCCATAGTAATGAATCAAAGATATAGAGACGAAAAAGCAAGCTTTGATACCACTTGATACAGCATGAATAAGGAATTCAAGCGAAAACCTTAAGATAGTTATTTTTAAAATCCACCAAATTGTGGGAAAAAAAAAAAAAAAACTCACAAAATTTTATTAATTTAAGATGCTTGAAAATGAATAATTAACCCTTTATTTGTAAGGGTTTACATGAAAACCTAATTTAAAAGAACTAAAATTAAAAAGAATTTGAAATAAACTAAATGACAAAATATAACTAAAATTTTAATAGCAATTTTTGAATCCTAAATGAATTCGGATGGTTGAAATCCATTATATATCACAAAAAAGTAGTGAGTTCAGTCTGGCTCGTCGTTCTCTTTTCAAAAAGGTCTTATGGGTCCAAATAGGAGCTCGAACGCCAAATTTGCAGTTTACTATTTTTCCCTTTTCGAACCAACTGTTCCTCAATCCATTTAGTCATCTATTGTACATCAAATGGGACGATAACGCTTTGGACAAGGCACCTCAACCGCCTCGCCCAGCTACCAAATTGATTCGGAAAGAGCAAAGGAGAGATGAGGTGATAAAGAGGGTGGGCCTTGCGTGGCCTCTTACTTTTACTTGGTTGTCACGTGACTTGCTTTGTAGGACAAGACCTAACCTATTTTATTTACGTTTTTTCTTTAATTTGACTTTGTTCCTGTATGTTACTTGCAGTATAGTGTGAATGTCAAACGTCAAGATTACTTTGCCGACAGCCGCTCTGCTAGGTCTTTAGTTTGACGATGTAATGCTTATCTACACCATATTCTTGTAAAAGTTTGAGCAAAGTTATAAAATTTTGCTGAGGAGCATCAATTCTAACTATCGTTCATGTGTGATGTTGATTCCTGAATCTATGTGGATGAGAGGCCACTAAATTTAAATGTCAAGTCATGGTAAGTGTGCAATATCGGAGATGACTAAATACTTTATTATATTGTTCAATTCTCTTCCAATATTTTGTAATGAACGTTGTTTTCATTTATCACATAAAAATCATCCTTTTGGTTGTCACACACAATTTCCACTCCATCCCAATAACCATCACTTGTAAAGTTTAACGCAATTATTATCGTTCTCATAGTTTTGATTAAACGGAATCCAATGATCATATGCATTAAATTTGATTGCATTGGCCATTTTTATTCTACATTGCCACCACGTGTATTTGTTTGCATCAACCTTGCTACAGTGATAGAGTCAATGACTGAACGGACACGTATCAATACATGATTGGACAATTTAAAAAAAAAACACACAACATTCAATCCCACCCTACCACAACACCCTGTCACCTCACGCCTGTCATTGACCTTGGCCAAAGAGCATTATTCATGTTTGCATATTGCATTGATCTTTATCTTCTTTGTTATCCGCAACAACTTTCAAATGGTTAGCATAAATTACAAGACGCACATTGCAAGTAATTTATGAGATTGTTTAAAATAACTAAATAAAAACATGATTGTTAACACCACCTAACACTGTTTAGTAGATGTCACGACGTTGGCAACATTAACTAAATGTGTCTATGGTTAACATATAGACAGGCAGCAAGAACAGTCCAAAGCTGTACCCAATCGAAAAAGGATATTTTTAAACAATATGAAACAAAGTGATACTCCACCCATTTATGAATATTGTGCGTGTGTCTAATGTTGGATGCAAACAAGAAAAATGCCTACGTGGACAGGTTGCATGACACAATTATAAATATTATATCACGTAGCTCAAATTTTTAGATGAGTCGGTTCAACACTTTCTTTGCATATTCATAGATACAAAGAAAATAGTAAAAGCAAATTACTATAATTCGGATCGAGG
This sequence comes from Fraxinus quadrangulata, assembly GCA_903798255.1. Lineage (NCBI taxonomy): Eukaryota > Viridiplantae > Streptophyta > Magnoliopsida > Lamiales > Oleaceae > Fraxinus > Fraxinus quadrangulata. Next base: position 57,839 of record CAIGRB010077957.1, read on the forward strand.
GCTTGCATTACCGTAAAATGACATCAGAATTTGATGACATTAATATATAGAGTACATCAACGCTTCATAGTTCATAGCATAACTGTGCAGGCCTAATTGCAGTTCAAAACGAAAAGTGCACTTCCATGACTTACTAATTCCATGGACAATAAATCTTTTACAACTCCAAAGTCTTTCCCACTCCATTCTTCTCTGCATTTGCATGAAGCAGGATTTAGCTTTCGACCAGGAAGTGCCTTGGCCAAATCCATTATCTTTGTAGCTACCACGGTCTTCCCGGGATTCAAATTAAAAAAGGCAACATATACTTCTCCTGAAAAAGAAAGAAATCAATTTGAATGAAAGATTAAACTAGAGCATCAAAAAAATTAAATACATGTAAAAACCGTGTCAAGAATCAACATGTCATCCCTTGTATATCAACATATTAAAGATAATCCCCCGAGTTCCACTTCGTAGTTGGAGAAGAATAGTCCCTTAGTTTTGATGTCCGCTTCGAATTTGAAGAGTATTAAGATAGTTGCAAATCAGATTTATGAATATCAATCTCTATTTTCTTGATCTATTCTTGTGATTAAAATCTAAGACCCAAAAAAGTTTCGATTTGGACAAGTTTGAAAATTCAAACCTCTTTTTCCAGTTGCAATCCATGCGCGAGCTCCATTAGGAGAATTAACTGCATGAAAGTTAACTAATTAGCAACTAGAGGTAACAAATGGGAAAAAAAATTATATATATATAACCTCTAAATTAAAGATAATGTACAAGAAGTGTCACCTTTGACTGTATTTATGGATGCACATAAACCGGAATAGCTATTTGTTAGGGTTCCATTACTGTTCAACTCCCACATCTGTTCGGATCAAATGAATTATTTGTTAAGTTCAAGTTCAATAATCATCGACAAAACAGCTCCATATGTATAAATACAGATTTGGTATGTAGTACTAGAGAGTAGAGAGACTTGTAGTACTAGATAGACTCGACGGTATAATAAACAAATCATAAGTGAAAAATCACAAATAATAATAATTACATAGCAGCTGGAACTCCATTAATGGAGTTCTCGATGGATATATCAATAATTACTAGTGTCCTCAAACATGATTTAAACTTTCAAATTTTGAACAGATTCAGAAGCACTTCTTACAGTATAAGGTAGACTAGCACAGTCCTCTAGATAAGTAAATATACTCTTCCCAGTAAAATCACGTGTAATAACTTTTGGAAATAAGTAACATGGAACTGGGATCCAGAATTAAATTTAATTGCAACATCCAAGTTATGAATGAGAAATAGGTATGAAACCTCGTACAAATATACCTGGTTGGCCTCCCGTCTGCAGGGTAAAAACGAACCCCTTTTAAACTCTTTGGAAGTAAGCTTCTTATGTGGAGATGCACCAAGGCAGAACTCTGTCCTCTCTGTCGCAAATAAACGGACCTTCCCATCATATAGGTGGTTATTTGTCACCTCTTCATCTCTGCATCAGCATGTCAAGAATAAAATAAATCAGCAAAACTGATGATATTATGCTCATAATAACCTGAGAAGAAAAAGTTAGGTGAATGAGAAGCTTTTATTACGATTCCAAAAGATGATGTTTCTTGTATAGGCAAAATGGCACTTGAAGTTCACTTAATTTCTCTTTCCAACAGACTTGTTCAAGATCATCCTCCACAGTTCTTGTCAACCAACCTCTTGCATTGTCATCTTTGCAGCTTGAAAGACCCAACGCATGGAAATCTGGGATACCCTTACTCATCTGATTTCTCAATCGGCTGGTCCAAGTATGTCGGCTTAAGCTACTAGTAATATAAGGAAACTGCAAATTAAAAGATGGATCTCAGAGATGAATCCTAACTAGGTCTATAATAAGTTGAGCTAAAGTCGAAACATGCCTCTGCATTGTTTGTGCTAAAGGAGTTTATCTCTAATAGAGTTGGGTTTGTGATGAGTTTGAATGTGATCTCATCGAGACGTCTCATATCTCCTCCGAACATCAGAGGAGACTTGGCCATTGACCATAAAGTTATCTGTCAAAAGAATTTCACACAAAGTCGTTGCATGACCTTCGTCCTTGAAAGTTCTTGAAAGAGAAATTGGCAATAGTTATAGAAAAATACCTGAGTTTTTTGCTCGTCTAGATTAAGATTACATTTTCTATGAGGACCTTCATTTGAACCTGTCAACAAATAAGGTGTTCAATAATCAAAATGCTCATAATGAGTTTAAGGGAAAAAAATGAGTTTTCCATTTTAATCAGAAGTAGTATTTTCCTTCTTGGACACCTGAAAGCAAATTGGACTTATCTTTTTACCTTGGTCGGTAAGCCATCCAAATGGAAGCATATCTAAGTCGGGCCATGATTTGCCTCTCAGGCCCTTCGCTCCAATCATATTAGCAGAAGCAAAATCCCTAATCCAAACACAAAGAGAAAGCAAAATGATACAATAACGAGTAAATGGAAAGATGAGTAATAGACTAGACCATGAAAATAGCATGAATCAGATTTTCAGTAACAAATAATATACCGGGCAACATCAAAATGAGTGGAAACATCTTTCCATGAATCCCAATCATCCCCTGTAACCCTATACATGTTTACAAGACCATTTACATCTCTTGCCATGGCTGGTGTTGCACTAGTGCCTGGAGACAGGGAATACAGGATTGGGCGGTTGAGTTGTGTCAAGACCTGCATGATTTTCACTGAAGATTCTGAACTTGCTAGTACTTCTTTAATAAAAACTGTTTATGCTTTTGATCTTCTTTATATTTCCTCGTGAGTTTTGGGGAGAAAATATATGTATGCAGTATATATACCTCGGAAACATAACTTATCTCGGCTAGATCTAAATCATCACCAAATACACAGTCATTTTTCACTGTTAAGAAGCAGAAGTACTTCAAACGTTAGCAAAAGCAAAACAATATATTTGAGCTTCTAAGATAACAAACCTAGAGGCAGGGTGGAGAACAAAAATGGATTACACGCCGAACCCAAAAAAGGGAAATAGAACTTAATTATATTATTTCTTTGAATTGAACTGAAGAATAGCTTAAGATTTAAGAAATCTCTCTTTGCTAGTAGAGTTGTAAAATTACCAAAATCAACACCCCAGTCTGCATATTGTTTATATAGGGACCTCAAGAATGCTTTTCCAGCTCCAGACTTGGTATCTACACTCATGAAACCATGTTGCATCCATGCACAAGCCCTCTCCTTGATTCCTACGTCTTTTGCACGCCACTCCCGTCCCGAATCTTTATAAGCACTTCCCTGAGTATTCATTAGAGTCAACAAGTGAAGAAATGGTGCAGAGGCAAAACACTTATAAGTTTGGTAAGGTGGACTGCACAATAATAAACTGTCTAAGCTAATATTGTCTATTATATTGTTCAAAACAGTCCAATATTACACCCCAAACATGCCTTTCAAGTTTATGGCTATGAGCAATCCTCAAGTGTAGAGTCCTATATTACATTTGAAAATCCTATAGTTTAGATCTTCTCAAAGAATACGAGTCATTTAACAAAGATAAACTCATTTAAATTTTCTCATCAGCAATTAGTTGCTTTACCGTATTAATGTCAAGGATAGGCGTGTTTGCATTGAATGCCTGCGTACTGATACCTCTCATAACATGAATGCCAAATTTCAAACCCATGTCATGAACTTTCTTAGCCACTTCAGTGAAGCCTTTCCCACCCTGGGAGGAAGGCCATCTATCTGGGTCAGGAATCATTCTTCCCCATTCATCGATCACATCAAATCCAAGAGAATCAACGTAAGCGCCTTTTACTTTCCTCCTATACCAAAGATAATCCACTACCACATACTGCATAGAATCGCATGGCCAGGAAAAAAAAAATGAACAAGAAAATCAGTTAGCCATTACACACAATAACAAGTTTATACTCCCATTATCAATCAAGAAACCACTTAAAACATTTTCTCTAAATTATATGCAAAAACAACCATTTTATACACAATTGATTATGTCTAAAAGCTATTATTTTCAAGAAATAGTTTAGGACCTCGTAGCCATAGGCGCGCAATCTCCGAGAAACAAGCTCAGCATTTTGAAGAAATTCTTCTTCTGAAACTGTCCAGCAAAACGAATCATAAGAATTCCATCCTCTGGGTGGTGAGCTAGCAAGCTCTGTTAGACCCCGAAATCGAGTTCCTGAAATTACCCTGACAAAAAAGCACCAAACCAAACATCGCTCTCTTTTTCAAATCCAAATTTTCAAGACATAATTGGGTTTTTTTCCTTACAGCTATTAAAGCAAACAATATCAAAATTCAATAAATCGCTCAACAGAACTGGCAAGCAATTGAATTATCAGCTTCTTACTGATCAGATATTCCATCATATTTATTGCTTTCAGCCAAAAAATAAAAATGAAATCGAATTGGGTGTCCAACGAGAACCAATCATCAGGAAGAAGAATAAATAGAGATTCACTCAAAATAAATAATTTGAAGAACTGGATTTTCCCTCAAAGATCACAAAAAATAGGAAAAAAAAAACCGCACTTAAAATTTGAAATTACACTAATAAAAATTAAACCGACAGAATTACAGATACTACAAGCTAAAAGAGATAAAGACGAAAAAATACCTTCGAAGCAGAAAACTGGAGAGAAAAGTGAACCAAAAACAGATAATAAAACAGGACCTCATTGTCAAAATCAGTGCTTTCAGAAATTCAAGAAAGAAATTACGAAATAAACAGTAGCAGTCACTGCAGTCGGATTAGATGCTGATTTTTATTAATGATTGTGCATGCTCAATGACGTGGATGTATATATGAGGTGTTGTTAAGAACGGTGCTCCTTGAACAGGGGCATATGACACGGGGAGGTGACAAGGTTGGGATGGCAGTCCTGATTGGGTGTTCTTTTTTCAAACTATCCTAAGTGAGCATGTCACTGTAGCATAGCTCTGTTGTAAGTGCAAGAGCATATTCCAGCATGGTTTAAAAGTGGAAAATTTGATGTAAATTGATATTTTCAAAAATTACTTTTATATATTTATTTATATCTCAATTGATCTAAATTTAAATTATGTTTCAACGAAAAATCTAAACTCACGATTTGAGTGGATTTTGACCGCTTTGAAAATTTAAATTACAATTCAGATATATTTTAGACCATGATTGAAAATACTAGAATATGTTATTTTTAGTTTCAAACCACTCGTTTATACATTTTATATGACGTCCTCAACTTTTATATTTCCAGTTTTTCATTTGTATATTCATATCCCCAACCTTTTTAACTTTAAGCATGTAATATTTGCATGATGAAAAACATCTAATTTGACGTTAAGTATCCAAACGACACATACAGGACATCTAAATGAAATGCTAAAATTGTCTGAAAAAGTTTGACAAAATCTTTTGAGATTATAAGTTGCCGGATTCTATTTGGGTTCCATTTTAATGTGATTTTGAAATAATTATTTTTTGGAGAATTGACGGTTAAAAAATAACAGAAAGTTTGAGTTTACGTCTAATATTATTTTACGGAATAGTGTGTAATTGAAAATGTATTTTGAAAATAATAGAGATATGTGGTCAAAAAAAAGTAGAGCATAACGACTCACCTCAACGAAACTAGAGCATTAAATTTATCAATATATATGTATAATTTTCCAAATTTGGTGACTAAATAAAAAAAATAGTTATTGTAAATCTTTTATTCTCGCTGTTGGGTTTACCAGAATTAATTCTGTTTTATCACACAAATCCTAACAGCATAACATTGTGGGATTTTAAGGACACGATTCATAGGTGTCCGTGCCCGGTTACTGTTCAGTCTTTTTGTTATTTTTAAAAATTCTTCCACTATTTCCACAAAACGACGGAGTACGGACTCAATTTTTCGATATTTTTATCTGGATTCTTTTATTTTATAGTGATCTGTTATGAGTTTCATTAGAAATTGATTTAAATTTGAGGGTTTTTTTTTAATCTTGTGGATATTATATTTTAATTTTGTGGGTCGTATTTATAGTTAGTTAACTTTCTATGTTTTTATGTATATTCTTTAGAGAAAAATAATTATTCTTTAATTTTTGTTTTTCAGTTTATTCTTTTTTCCTTTTTTTTTTCAGCAGTGCAGGATAAAACATATTTTCTATTAAAATTTCAATCTAAAAAACTTTATTACAGATAAAACATACTATAAATAACTCATCTTTTCAAGTAAAGTAGTTCAATTAGAACAAAGAAAATTCTACCCAGTGTGGAGATTAACACAAAATAAGCAATTGACATAGAAACGACCATAGGTCGAGTTGAGCTAGCTCAACCCATATACACTCGAATTTGGCTTGGCCCTAAGGCATGAGAGCTCGACTCGTGTCCAAAAAAATGTCATTTGGTTCGACCCGAGGCACGTGAGCCTCATAGGCCGAGCCGATCATATTTTCATTTTTTGAAACCCTTCTAATTGGACTTCGACCACTTTTAAAGTAGGTAAGTTAAAATTGTACAGGAATAATTTGTTGCGTGTATAATTTTTTTAAAAGTGAGGAATACTAAAGAAAATTAACGAAACAATACCTACAAATTATGATGAACTCATATTTTTTAAATGCTTAATTTGTCCACTTTATCTTGGATCCGGAGCTTTGCATTTTCTCAATTCTTTAAGCACATTAAATTCTTTAGTATGTCTTCTTTAAACCTCAATATATATAGTTAGACAATATATTGTTGTTCACACTAATAGCAGATTCCGATATTATAGTACTTACATGAAGTGTTAGCAGATCATATACTATAAAAGAAACAATTGGATATTGACGTTTGTTTCTTTTCCAAAACTTAAGTATGTCAAAAGTTTTTATTGTTGATCTATGATTGGTTATAACCTTAAAGTTTTGATTATAACAAATAAGTTAATCTAGTTTACTAAAAATTGAATTTAAAGTGATTATAGTATTCAAAGCATCCAGTGATAAATTGATCTATCGCCATCAAAAGATCTTAAAAGACAAACGTCAAAAAAAGATCAAAATCAAGAGTTTAAGAATCAAAAGTCAAAAAAAGATCAAGACGAGAGCCTAAGATCCAAATTTCGAAACGAGATCAAATACTAGATTTCTTAATTCACATATAAATGTACTTTGATCTTTAGCAATGAATGATAAAACCTCAAAAATCACTTCTTGATCAAAAATAAAATTGATTTTCAAAATAATGTTTGAACTTAGATCATATTTTTGAAACATAGTTTACTTTGAAAACTAGTTAAAAACACCTTTCAAAAGTCTACATTTGTCAAAATATTCAAATCGAATCAAATGGGGTCAAAATGGGAAAATCAGTCGAAACTGTCGGACGTCTGGTCTGAGCATGCAAACGTTCGGATGCTCGTCCGATTGGTCTTCCAGATTCCCAAAACGTTTTGTAAAATCTTTCTCTATAAATTCGTGAAAGACGAACGTCCGGTTCGTCCATGCGAATGTCCAATTGATACAACATTCGAGTTTTTTACCGTTAAATTTCATATGCGTAACAACTATTTTACTGTTACTATTTATTGAAGTGTTAGTCTATCTTGGTACTTAATTCTTTTGTATTATTTATCAAAAAAGGACTTTCATTGTAAAATCATTTTGTTATACTTGTGAGTCATATTGAGGTCCCGTAAAACCCAATAGTATAGGTTATATTAAGGTCCTCGTAAAACTCATTATTGTATAAAAATCGATGCCCTTATTTATAAGTCAGCAGAAGCGTTATAAAGGGTTTGATTGCACCATAAGTCAATCAATATAGTGAAAAGGCTTTGCTCTTGTCGGAGAGTTCAGTACTGGATGACGTAGATCAGTGATCGAACATCTGTAATTATATCGTTTGCATCATCACTTCCCTTTATCGCTCTCATATTTGCGATTATTATTTGAATTAATTTATTTAGTCTTTATTTGCTTAAATTTTAATTAAATCTTCTAAAAAGTTTTTAAAACCAATTCGCTCCCCTCTTGGATATTTATTGTTGGGCTATCAATTGGTATCAAATCGAGGTTCTTATTTTTAAAGATTTTATAATCTTGAGTAATGACTAACCACAATTTTCAAAACATCGAAGGACATTTCACAAATCATCCTCTCTTTTTATGACACACATTATAATTGAAAAGTTGGTATAATAATTAAATGTAATCCCTATGTGCCTAAAAATGTTATTAAAGAGGATGGTAAATCAGATCAAATAATTTCTAAACTTAGAAAGTAATATCATGAAGATGATAAAAGAAAATTATCGTTGAACGGTATATCCAAATATATATTTTATTGTGTTTTAGATATAAATGAATTTAATCATATTAGAATATGTGATTCCGCTTTTGATAATTGGCATGCTTTAGAAGTTACTCACTTGGGCACTAGTAAAGTAAAAGAAACCGTGATAAATCTTTTTGTTAAGAAATTTGAAAACTTCTTTATGAAACAAAATGAACCTATTATTGATATGATTACTCTTTTCACCAATATTTTTAATGGCCTCAAAAATTTTGATCGAAAATTTACTAACGATGAATTTGTGAGTAAAATACTTAGATCTCTCTCAAATGATTTGAACTCATTGAGAATGTTGATAAAATACACCAAAAATATCAACAAATATCCATTGAAAGAGCTCTATGGAAGATTGATGATATATGGACTAAATCGCATTGAGACAAAAGAGAAAATAATGAAAAGCATAGAAGAGGAAAATTGTCAAATTGCTTTAAAGTTGGTAATGGATGAAGGCACTTCAAGTGAAAATATAAATTAGGAAGAACTTGATGACCTAATTCTTCTTGTCAAAAATTGGAGTCGTCTTCGCTACAATTGAAGATTTCAAAAGAATGAGAAAAATGGGGAAGAGAAAAAGCAATAAGATTGTTTGCCATGATTGTGACAAACCCGATCACAAGAAACTTGATTGTCTAAACAAGAATAAATTCTTTAAAAAGAAGTACTTCAAGCAATATGAGGTTAAAGTGATAATGATGAAAATGAAAATCAAGAAGAAATTGCCAACATGTGCTTCGTGGCTATTGAAGATGAGGTAAACACAAATTACAATTCTTTGTATGATGAATTATCTACCTTATATGATGAATTTCTTGAAAATTTTGAAAAACTTACTTTAAAACATACAATTCATTCCTTATTGAAAAATGAGATAGAGAAACTTTTGAAGCTCAAAGGGATTTTGCGAAAGGGAAAGTGGATTACGATTCTTTAATTAAAGAAAAGTTCTCCTTACAAGAAAAGATTTTAGATTTGACTGAAATCGTTCACAAATTTACTCAAGGCAAGAAAAAATTTGATATTGTGATTAAACAAAAATGTATTTTTAATAAAGGAGGAATTTGATATAAATCAATTTTGAAATAAAAGTCTCTTAAAAACTTCTTTATTAAATCCTCTACCAGGGATGGCAACAGGCCAGGTATAAGACAAGTTGGTCATTCCCGCCTCGTTTCGTCTGGTATTTTTGTCACCTTACCCCATTCACATACTTGACTAAAGTAGGATGGGGAAGGGGGCCCACGGGTATCTAGTTAAATCATTTTTTGTCATCCTTAGCATCTACTTCTCCTCTTTCAAATATCAGACGTAATTTTTGTAATAAAAATAGATGTGTGGATTTTAATTGTTCAATCAAAAATTGGTTTCACTTTGAAAGCAAGCACAAGTGGATCCCAAAGTCCGCAAACACTAACAATCAATGACCCAAAGTTGTATTTGTACCAAAAAATAAAAATTGAATTATTTTTATAGGTACAAAAGAAAATTAAGAGCAAGTGGTTCTTGGATAGTGAATGCTCAAAAAATATGATCGAAGATCAAACTTTATTATCAAATTTCAAAAAAATGGATAGTGATCATGATACTTTTGGAGATAATGTCAAAGGAAAAATTATTGGCATTAAAATTATTGGTAATCATTCATCTCCCTCTATTAAACGTGTTCTCTTAGTTGATAATATTAATCATAATTTACTAAGTATTAGTCAAGTGTGTGATAAAATGTTAGTTTATCAAATTTGATTCTTCTAAGTATCTTATAAAGGATAGTATATTAAAAGATGTGATATTTATACGAAACCGAAATAAGAATGTTTATGTCATAAACATTGAGTTTGAAGTGAAGAAAAATGTTTATCAAGTTTAAAAGATGATACTTGATTGTGGCATAGAAGAGTAAATCAAGTTAGCATGTGCCTACTTTTAAAAAATTCCCAAAGATTATTTTGTTAAAGGTTTACCAAATATAAAATTTGAGATATAAAATTTGTCACACATATTGATTTGGAAAACAAGTTAAGTGCTCTTTTAAATTAAAGCAGCATTTTTCAACTGCAAAACATTATCAATTTCTCCACATAAATCTTTTTTGACCATCAGAATCACAAACTAAAATAGTAAATATTATACTTTCGTCGTTGTTGATGACTTTTCTAGATTCACTTGAACTCTATTTTTGAACCAAATGATGAAATTTTGAATGCATTTAAACATTTTTGTAAAAATGTTAAAATAAAAAGGGGTACAATATTACTATCATTTGGAGTGATCATGGTGGAAAATTTGACAATATTAATGTATTTGATGATTTTTTGCAAAATTTATGGCTATTCACATAATTTTTCTACTAAAACTTCTCGGTAAAATGGTATAGTAGAAAGAAAGAATCACACTTTGTAAGAAATAGCTCGGACTATGAAAATGGTTTGGCACAATATTTTTTGGCAGAAGCCATTAATACTACTTGTTATAGTGTAAATAGATATTTTGTGACTCAAAAGAAAACGAAAATTCCATATGAATTTTAAAAAAATATTGTTCTCAATATCGGTTACTTTAAAGTGTTTTGTGGCAAATGTTTTATCTTAAACATAAAAGAATATTTTGGAAAAATTTTATTCAAAATTCAATATTGAAATTTTTCTTGGTTATTCATCTACAAGTAAAGCTTATCGAATTTTCAACAAACGAACTTTAGTTATTGAAAAATCCATGCATGTAATTTTTTATAAAGTTAATTCTCTTGATCAAGATAAATGTATTGTTAATGATATACGTTTGAAGATTCCTTTTGAGCAAATGAACATTCAAAATCAAAAGAAGGAAGATCCTAAAGATGTTCAGATCAATATAAGGAATAAGCAAATGTGCAACAAGATGAATAAGAATCTTCCAAAGTACAAAGTGACCAATTTCTATCTAAAAAATGAAGTCAAACAATTTATATCATAGACATGCTCAATAAGTTTGAAATGAAAGTGTTGAAATCAATGAATACTCCAATGAGGTTATCAATCAAATTGGACAAAGATGATCATGATACTTCCATAAACATAATAAAATATCGAAGTATGATCAGATCTCTCATTTATATGTTTAGTGTGTGAATATGTGCTAGATTTAACCCAATAATCAAGAATCACACCTTAGTGCCGTGAAACGAATTTTAGATAACTTAGTGACACTAAGACATTTCGTCTATGGTATCCTAAAGGCACTCAAATAGGGAGATATTGTATTAGAATTTGTGAATATGAAAAATCAATTGGTCGATATTATCACTAAATCTCAAACACTTTATAGATTTTCATATGTTCAAAAAGATTTGGGAATTATTGATAATTTGTATAAATTTAGTCCAAATGATTATACTTTTGTCATTTCATTAATCGTACTTTTATTAATATTTTACTATAAATGTGATGATTATCATATTTTTTAAACTTGCATATATTTGGCATATTGTGCTTAATTGAGGGGGAATATTATTATTTCTTATAATTGATTTAAAATTTTGACCTTATATGATATACTCTTACTCTCATATGTGCTACATTTTTAATTATGTCAAAATGGGGAAATCGAGTAAAATAAATTTGAAAAACATTAAAAATTGGGAAGATGAGTGAGATGCTATTCTTTGAATGATTAAATGATATACTTTGAATCATCTACTATTTGATATGGTCTAAATGGATGACAATTAATTTGTAAAAAATAGAGGGAATATGCTTTAAATGTGAGATATTTATTCTTTATTACTTGTTGATATTACTTTGCAAATCATCTTGTTTGTCATAATCAAAAGGAAAAAATTGTTGATTTCTGGTTGATTATAACTTTAAAGTTTTGATTATAACAAACAAGTTAACATTATTTACTAATAATTGAATGTAAAGAGATAATAGCTTTTAAAGCATCCAATAATAAATTGATCAATCATCGTCAAAAGATCTTAAAAGACAAATGTCAAAGAAAGATCATGAACTTAAGAGTCAAACGTCAATGAAAGATCAAGACAAAAGCCTAAGGGCCAAACTTCGAAACAAGATCAAATACTAGATTTCTTAGTTCAAATGTAAATGTATTAGTACTGATCTTTAGTAATGAATGATAAAAACTTAAAAATCACTTTATGTACTAAAAACTATTTTGATTATCATTTGCACAAAACATTTTGATCAAAAGTAGAATTAATTTTCAAAATGATGTTTGAACTTAAATCATATTTTTAAAACATCATATATCTTGAAAATTAATTAAAAATACCTTCCAAAAGTGTACATTTGTCAAAATATTCAAATCGGATCAAACGGGGTCCAAAATGGGAAAATCTATTGAAAAGGTTGGACGCCCAATCTGAGCATGAGGACGTCTGGATGCTCGTCCGGTTGGTTGTTCAGATTTTCAAAAAAAAATTGCAAAATCTTTTTCTATAAATTCGTGAAAGGTAGACGTTCAGTTGATTCAACTGTTGGATTTTTTACTTTTAGATTTCATATGCATAACGGTTATTTCTGTCGTCCAAATCCAAAGGCGGGCGTCTAATTGGTTGTTCGGGTCGACAAAGTATTTTACTTTTTGAGCTCTATAAATACCCTCACTATTTACATTCTTTAATAAGAGTTTCAAGAGCATTAAATGAGATATATTTTAAGAAAATTATTTTAAACTATAATGCACTCATTTCATTTATTTATTTATATCAAAAACTTTTATTGATTCAAACTCTTTTCATCATCTTTATCAAAATTTTCATCTCTCTTTTTGTACTCAACTTGTTTTTATCATTCATAGAAGATAGATATAATTTGAAGAAAAGTTTTGAACTTACATTATCTCTATTTCTTCTACTTCTTTGTATCAAAACTTTGATTAATTGAATCAAACTTGTAAAATCATAATATTCATCAAAGTCTCTCATATCTCTTTTGGTAGTTAATTTATTACCATTATTAGTTAAAAGAGATATATTTTGAGAAGATTTTTGAACTAAAATTACATTTAATTTTTCTTCATCTTCTCATTGAAAAATTTTGATTGATTGAATCTAATTTTTAATTATCATATTCATCAAAGTTTTCATCCAACAGTTGATCTATTATTTGTTGCTATTTATTGAAGTGTTAGCCTCTCTTGGTACTTAATTCATTTGTAAAATTTATCAAGAAACGAGTTTTATTGTAAAATCATTTTGTTATACTTTTGAGTCGTATTAAAGTCTTATAAAACTCAATATTGTGGGACATATTGAGGTTCCGTAAAGTTCAATATTATATAAGGATCGGTGCTCCTTGTTTATAAATCACCAAAAACGTTGTAAAGTGTTGGATCACACCATAAGTCAATCAATGTAGTGAAAAAGTCTTGCTTGTGTCTGAGAGCTTGGTAACGGAGGACGTAGATCATTGTTTTGGATCGAACCTCCACAATTGTATTGTTTGCATCATATCTTTCATTTTACTTATCGCTTTCATATTTGCGCTAATTATTTGATTAATCTACAAACTAGAACTTGCTTACGAGTATTATTTTATCAACGTATTATTAAATTACGTGATTTTAGTTCATTATTCGAAAAAGTATT
>CAIGRB010077984.1:4928-23310 GCA_903798255.1 Fraxinus quadrangulata
AAATACAAAATTTGCCCCGTTTATTTTTTTGGTTTTATTTATTTTATTTTATTAATATCTTTATTTAGTGAATATTATTACTTGTTTTTTTCAATTTGTTAAGAACACTTCATATACTCTTTAAAAATAATGATAATTATTTTTATTTGATAAAAAACTTATATTCAAAATTAACATTAAATATTTCTTGTATCCATCCCATACCTACTTTGTGGTAACGATTCCTATCTCGCCATCGTCCCGTTTACCCGATTAGGCAGGTAATGAATGGGGCGAGGTCAACGAGTATTGAGTTAAACGGATTTTTTTTGTCATCCCTAAATAAAACTAATTTAGACTCGAATCATTTTAAATGAGTCTGGTATAATTAAATTGTTAAATGTAAACTATCATATAAAATGTACAAATATTACTTTCGTGCTTTATATGTTTGGTAAAGGTATTGATTATTACTTTTTTTATATATCTATTTTCGCCTAAGTTCATATAAATTGAATTACTGGTTGATTATAAAAACATAATTTTGATATCAAATAAATAATTGATTTTGTAGTTAGAATTGAGATTGGTGATGAGCTAAGCAAGTGCATCAACTTGATTAGTGTACAGTTACAGTCAAAATTATACGCTTCACAATGAAATCAGTCAACAACTAAGAGTTGAACGTAAATATGTCAATATATCCATTTGTTGAAATTTATGTTCTTACTTTCAAGAAATATTACTTGAACTAAGAAAGTGTTGAATCATGTTATAGTGACATAATTATTGGTATAATGGTTGACATAATGCAAAATGACACTTCGATATTGAACTATTTTAAACACGATTAACTTTTTCATCCATTCACATCTTACCAACTAATATGATATTACCCCATTAGTCAAACCACTTTTTGTAGAAGTGTCATAACCCAAAAGGATGCCACACATAATTCAAGAGTTTGTTTCCTAAAACTAGCAGAACAAGATTAATTAACATCAGTTACAAAAACTTATCAGTATAATCCCTCCTTATGAAATGAATCAGATCAAAATCGTTTAGGGCGTGTGTTGACCCCAAAAAATGAACTCAACGGATGTCGTGTCCACTCCTGCCACGTCAAGCACGATTTCGAAGCGCTCCTATCGGGAATAACGACGGCAGACGGTTGAAAATGGATGCGGGAGGTACTTTCAAGCAAGAGACAAAAGTGTTCAATCTCCGACAGGTGGAGACGATCACGCTAACAACAACCGCCGAATAGGAACCAAATTAATATATGTAATAATCAAGGGGAATATGTGGAAGGATAAATGAAATATTAATGTATTTTTTTTAGAGTCCAAGCGTAGTATTTGAATATATTATATATGATTGCCTATAGTTCAATCAATAATCTAGCTCTTATGAATGACATGAAGATCCTATTTATACTACATTGACTGACGTGGTGTCATTTGATCAGAACTACGTGACCTCATCTCCTTAATTGGAGCATCACATCACCGTCTATTCATTATAATTAATGCTTGACAAAAGGTCCGTCGTTCTAGTTGTAGGCTGACACACTGACACCCTTTATTACAAACATCACATCAATCACTTCTAAAAAATCTCTAAATCTGTTATAGGGAACAACTTCGGCTTTAACGTGGACCAGGGTTAGCTTGGCGCAGGGACCTTTGGCGAATTGAAGGGACTTCTACTTCGGTATCGAAGGACCTCAATCGGACTTTTTTGAAGGACCTCTCTCTTAACTTCAACGTTTTCAACTCTTCTCCTTGATCTTCTTGACTTTCCAGCTAGCTTCTTGTCAACGTGGACTGGCTACTTATGTAGCTATCCACATGGCAGTCCGAGCTAGGCCTCGGAATTGGGAGTAACAACGTGTTTAATTAACTTTATTTTCATGTAAAATGTCATTTTTCCATCCAATTTCTTCCTTTTTGGGTGTTTGATTGATATTTTTTTTTTCAATTAAAAATATTTTTCAAAAGTTAGTACCATGACCATATTTTCTTCAAAAACAAGGAAAATATTATCATTATGGGGATATATTTTTATTTTTTTTAGTCAATTCACGCTTTCTAAAAACTCAACTTTATAGAAAGTACAATATTTATAAGTTGAAAATTAAGTCAATCAAACCCATAATTTTCATGCAAATAAGTTCTAAATAATTCAATTGCCAAGAACTTATTTTCTTTTTATGTAAGTTTCACACTTACAATCAAACGCACCCTTAGTTCTCAATCTAAAATATAGAACTCGATCAATTTTAACTAAATTGGTTCAAACTTCAAATCGACCAGTTCTTCAGGCAATTCTAGAAATGTACCAATTTATCATTATGTCCAGAAAAATAGATTGAATTTTCTGCGTACCTTTATAATCATAGTTTTCTAGGAAATATTTTGTTCACAACTCAACAAAATTCAAGCGAATTACAAATTTAGAAATTTACTAAAAAAAATATGTATGAGATATTCGATTTCATGATTTCATTCGCAATTCATTGTTCTAGTTTATTTTATTTTTTACATTTATTCCTTTTCATTGAAAATTTCTCAATGACTATTTTGCAAGAGTTCGAATGGCTCCATTTGCTTCACGTCTCGTAGAAGAAAGATATAAGTAGACAAGAATTATTGTCCTAATATTATGAAACAAAAAGAAGCACGTGCGTGGAAATGAAAGAGATGATGGTATAGTGGGAGAAAGTTCTTCATCCATTTTTCTCCGTTATGACTCGTACATTGAAAAGAGACAATGTTTGAATTTCAAAAGTTTATATCAATTATATACTGTTGAAAAAGAGAGCCATATACTTGTGTATTGAAAGTGAAACTCAGCCTTTAAAATTTTCAAGAGGTGCAAAAATCGTAACATTTAAAGTTTAAATTGTTAACTAAAATTACATGATATACCTGCATTTATTTAAATTTTGTCTGTAAGACACATCTTAATGTGTAAGTTGAATTTATTTATTTTTCCAATAAAGCCCTACTAAGTGCACAATTTTATACAAATTGAAGGTGACAAACTAGAACTTACATATTTTTTAGGTTAAACCATTTTGTCAAAAGAATAATGTCAGAAGCAATGTCGATAAAGACGAACCCAATTCACGCTCAGTGCGCTCAGTGCAAATGCCTGCGCTAAACTTTTGGCCACCCAAACCTTTCATTTGAATCAAAATTATTGTTTCAACGTTGATTGACGATTTTATGGACGGAATGCGTGAATGAACCAACGTTGCAATTATATGTAAAGGTTAGGGATTTCGCCCGTAAAAATTAAAGGTTTGAGTGTAATCCTCAACAAAATGAAAGGTTTGGGACCAGCTCTGCAATTTTTTTGAGTCAAAATTATTGTAGCAATGTTGACTGACGATTTTTTGGACGGAATTCAAGGTTTGGGATAGACGCTGCAATTACATATAAAGGTTTGGGACTTCGATCGCAAAAATTAAAAGTTTGAGTGTAATCTGCAACAAAATGAAAGGTTTGGGATCGCGACTGCAATTTTCCCTATTTTTTAGGTTAAACCATTTTGTCAAAAGAATAATGTCGAAGCAATATCGATAAGGACGAACCCAATTCACGCTCAGTGCGCTCAGTGCAGACACCCAATTCATGCTCAGTGCAGATGCCTGGGCTAAACTTTTGGCTAAAAAAAAAAAAAGTATCAAAGTCATAAGTGTATTAAACTGGTGGGTGAGTGTTGACAATTCTTGAAACTAACTAAACTGTATGGTATGTAATCTAAAGACCAGTGGCCCTTGAGTTTCTTCTCTATATTTACTAATAATATTTTTTAGGCCCCCTCGCCTGCAACCTACCACCCTTCCAGTTAATACAAAATCTCAACACTGATTGGTCGTACCTTTTGGAGACATTCCCACCTACTTTTTCAGCTCTCAAAATAGAGAAATGAAGAAAATTGGGTAACCTCACAACTTCATTAAAGAGAAGATCGTTGTTATTTTTAGATCTTTATTAATATCGTCTGTACTAAAAAAATTTCATAGGTCCGCCCATGGTGCCAGAATCCTAGGTGGAGAGGTGATTTGATGGAAAAAATGCCTATATTTTAAACAATTCAATGATGAAGTGTTATGTGATATTATGTCAACTACTCTAACCTTGTAGTATGGTTCTAATTTTTGTTTGACTCTAACTCCATGTAAATCATCACATTTAAAAACGGAATCTGTTAGATAAGATCACAGGTATTTCTTCAACTATTCATACAATTATAACATTAATTTGTTGTGCGAAAGAAATTTGATGTTTGTTTTACGTAATAAATCCTCTCTCTCTCTCTCTCTCTCTCTCTCTCTCTCTTTTATAAATATTTTTACAAATTCTCTTCTAGAAAAAAATAAGAATAACTTACACAAATAACTCTAAAACCAGTAGCCTTTTGAAAAGTCAGATGTAAAGTGTTTTGAAAGTGAAAAATATTGTGTAAAGTCAAATTACATAATAAGGCATCTTTAATTAAAAAGTAACATATCATGTTACTTTTCCTATTATGGAAACTTAATTTACATTTAACATAACAGAAAATGAAGTCTTGTTTGGTCTCCATAATTTGAAATTTTAATGGTGGAATATAGCTTTTTTATTTATTAAATGTATGGATAAAAAATAAGATTTTTTGGGATTACGTGTAATATTATTTTGTTGAAAAAGTAATTAATAAAAAGAGAGAAAAAAATAAATTATAATTTTAATGGAGGTCAAAGATTGCTAAATTAACATCTAAATATTGGTTCAAAAAATTCTTATAAACAATTTAAAAGATTTACCAAAAATGTTGTGTTGTTTTTTCGAAAATTGATTGTTTATGACCTTTTAATAAAAAAGTGGCACAAATTATTGCTAAGCCAGTATAATAATCTTTAAAATATACGAAATCTCAACAAAGATGTAAACCTTAAACTCGAAAATTTGACACAACAAAATAGAAGAGAAATGAAATGATTGCAAATCAACTGTATAAATTTAACCCTCATATAGCACAACATGAACGGATAATATGTGACATTTTAATTAAAAAGTGACACATGTTATTTTTCAATAAAAAATGTCAATAGACTATAGCTTGCATTTCGTCTAACTTGATACCTGATCATTTAGACAACAAGGTTGTTTCTGATTATTGATGGACATGACACTTCAAAAATTGAGAACTCTAATTGTTTTGAAGTGTGTAACATGTCACTTTAAATATAAAATAAAACAGTGTGTGAACTTTAAATTAAAAGTGACTCAACAAGTTGTTTTCGTTTACATTGTCGACTAACAAGAATTTGACAAAAGCACATGATAATGATTTGTCTTTCATTTTCATATCTTCACTGTAAATAAGTACATTGTAAATTTTGTACACTTGAATAATGTTCATTGGACAAGTTCAAGGATAGAGATGGAGGGACATGGTGATGTAGCAGATAAAAATTGAGTGTCGTGTTTTTATTTTTTTTCAAACTATCTAATCATGTGTCGACACGTGTTTTTCCCATTTTTAAACCTGTCCGTGTAGCACAATTGATATGGACTTTGACAAAAGGACATGCCAAGTGATTGTATCCATTAATTTCCAGACCGTGATAGGATCGGGTAGCGAAATATTGTCGCAGACTTTCATCGACCTTCTTAATGGAGCGCGAGTCATTATCACGTGCTAGTAGGGCATTGCAAATCGTCGGAAATCGGCATAGAGAAATCAAAGATTTAGAGTTTGGTTTGGGCTGAATCTCATTTAGCTTTCTTATCAACATAAAATGTATTGATAATTAATGAAAATTTAAAGATTCAAAGTGTATTAATTTATTTTCTAATTAATGGACCGTAAAGGGCTAATTTGCTCGAGGAATAATGCATTAAAAAATCATTTTCTTCGTGTTGTTCGGAATTGAGGGGTGGGAGACAGACTTTTAGACTAGGAGGAAATAGTTTTCTATTTTCTTATTTTTATATGGAGAATTCAGAAATTAACAATTTTATCTGAAATAATATAAAAAAGAGAGAGAAAATGTATTGTTTTTCTATTTTTATAAAGAAAATTTTGATATTAAAGCATCACTTAAATAATATTAGAAATTTAGAAAAAAAATGTATTGTACAAAACCAAGTCGAGACACATGGTGAGAAGTAATATTTCACTATACACGTGTATGTGATGTGAGCAATGTTATGTAGCTCGAACAGAGAATAAGGTCAATACTAATAAAACCTAACTTAACATATGTATCTATTACTAATTTATTATTAGAATTTTGCTAGTTGTACATGACTTTGTATTAAGTGGTGCTCCTCTATAGGTGGGAGTCCTGCGGGAACAAGCCCCACCTTGTTCCCGCGTGAGCCATGTTGTCCTGTAGAGCTAGTATTATTGTTATTATTAAATTAGCTAGTCGTTAGTGTTTGTAACCTAACTTGTGCGTTTCTTTTGCATGTGACACGTGTGAGCTAAAATAGATATCCCGTACATGTTATGCTTGTAGACACCAAATAACATTAAAATCTTATTTGGTGTAGATTAAAAATTTATTAAAATCAAAATCAAATAATTAATTTTAATATTTCATTTAACGAGATCCACAACTTTATCAACTTTTAATCAAACATTTTATCAATTTTTATTAAATGATGATTTTTAACCACACCAAATGGAGCTAAAAAAATAAATATATAGAAACCTTGATTTTCAAGAAAAAAACCAAATGTTTCCACATCAATTGTTCCTTATTCTACAATAGGGTTTATCCCTACCAAACCACATTAGTACGTTTTGTCACATGTATAGGGAATTAAATTAGCCGAATAGTTTAGACCTTAATGCAGAATTACAATAATAACAATCAACAATCACTTATTAATGTCTCTAGAGGATTAAGGATATTAATTTAATTAAATTAATTATAAGTGTCAATCAAATAAATATTCCGATCAATGCAGTAAAATAAATAATACCAAGAATTGATCATAGGGGAAAATTCAAACTTAGGATAAAAAACCTCATGACAAACTTGTCAGTAATTCATGATTCACTAGAAAAGTTAACTTATAATTAGTCTAAACATTGCTAAACTTTAATTGACTTTGGCCATCTAACATATAAAGCACCAAGAAATTCCTTTAGTTGTGTATGCCCACACTTTTCAGAACTCTGAGCTATTTTTCTTTCTGCGTGGATCAACATGAATGTACCTCGCTCTTGAGCGTCGGAACTCCAAGCACCTCTTCCTAAAACTCTAGAACTTTGAAGGCTAACTGGGAAATATATGATTTTATTTTGATGTTTGATCAAATGATCTTTTTGTATTTTGATATGTAGGTTGATGTAAGAAATATTGAAATATGTATTTAGTTTTCAAATACAAACTCTTGACTTACAACAAAACTCTACTGATGACGGATCAATATATGGGATGAATAATGAACAATTTAATATTGTGTTAAATCTAAGAATCGATGACTGTGTATTTGGATCTTCAATAATGCGATCTTTAAAGTAATATAATGATTCAATACACTTTGTGATGGACCATGGGTTGTATATTTATAATGAATAGTATTTGAGGTGTTATAGGATTGAAAATCACAATTAAAATCGAATTTGAACTATTTCCTGATAAGTCCACAGTATATTTATAATGAATAGTATTTGCGATCTTCTTGTATTTCTTTGACTTCTTTTTAGACTCCATCAACTCCAAGCTATTTTTTACTATAACTAAGACTCAATAAATCCTATTTCACTTTGATTACAACTTGATTAACTCCTAATATAATTCAATCAAAAATATGATTTTGACTAATGAAATTGTCAATTACAAATTTGGAAATTGCTAATAATATAATTTGGACCTAACAATATGCTTCAACCGGCTGATAGACAAATTTGAAAGGGTTAAAAAAAAAAAATTCCGAGTTAATTTTGAAATACCAAATTTAACCTTGATTTTCCACGGTACAAAAGTAGTAATGCCATTCCAGGTAATTGTATCGATTCAAACTTAACCTTTCAAATTTGTACCACTTGAGTTCTTAAGTTGATGATTTTCATTCATTCAACCATCAAAAGGGCACACGTTTAAAAATATTTATGTTTTTCTTAACGAGAATGCGAATAAAAACCGTTTATTAGGATCAAGATGCTACAACATTAAAAGTTGAAAATTATTTACACAAATTTAGTAAATTGGGGATCTACACTGCTCCAATACTTTGATAAAATTATTTATTTGAGTTTATATTATTAGTTACAGTATATTAAATTGAACTAAACCATATTCAATCAATTATCCTATTTGTACAATTTTCCAATTTTCTTTACAACTTCACACTTGACAGACATCACATCACATCCATCTATTTTAAAAATTGTTTTTTAAATTAACGACATGAATCTCGACAACTCACGAGTCTAATTGTACAAACTAGTTGTATAGCTAAATTAATTCAAATTCAATAGCATTGAATAAGTTGATTTGACTATTCGCGTATTTGTATAAATTTTTCAAAGCACCATTCATATTAACTCACATCCATCAATTAAAATATTCATATTGGTATATGCATATTTCACAAGCATAGGGACCTAAGTAGTTGGTAAGTGACATGTGCATACTCTCAAAGACACACATTTGCATGGTTTGATTTAGGTAAAGAATGATTTTATTTATTTTTTTGTAAATTATGATAAAAATTGGTGAAACATTTGATTGAAGAGTTGAAAAAAATTTGTGATTGAAACTTAATTTGAGGAAAAAATGAATTTGGGTAAATGGGGGCCAAAAGGCTATAAATAGGCCACAAACCCATTAACCACAACATCTTCATATAAACACACACGGGGAGAGAGAGAGAGAGAGAGAGAGAGATGGGAAAATGTAAAGTCTTGATCGTTGGGGGTACAGGGTACATAGGGAGGAGATTGGCTAAGGCTAGTTTAGCTCAAGGATATGAAACATACATTCTGCATAGGCCTGAAATTAGTGGTGATATTGATAAAGTTGAAATATTACTATCACTCAAAATGCAAGGAGCTCATCTTGTACCTGGTTCTTTCAAGGATCACAACAGTCTGGTGGAAGCTGTGAAGCTGGTCGATGTAGTAATCTGCGCGATTTCTGGCGTGCATGTTCGAAGTCATCAAATTCTGCTTCAACTCAAGCTTGTTGAAGCTATTAAAGAGGCTGGAAATGTCAAGGTTAGAGCATTGCTTAATATGCATCTTTGTTACGTAGTATTATCGAGACTCGGACAATATAATCGGCTTAGTTATTTTTCCCAATTACTAGTGCATGGTGCTGTCCATTTTACCTTACAAAATTTATGTTTAGAGCAGCGAGTTAAACTACAAGAAGTTTCAGTTTTAACAAGTAAAAAGTCATTTTCGGCTTGCTTAGTCAATGGTCTTTTCAAGAAAAGTTTTCGTGTAAAACGTGAAATTTCTTGTCGTGACGTTGATTATTGTTCTCATAGTAAGTAATGCAGGGTTATTCCGATTATGTTTTTCTGAATGTATAAATCAATTCCACGAAATGAACATAAATTGGATTTTTGTAGAGATTTTTGCCGTCAGAGTTTGGAATGGATCCTGGTAAATTAATTGATACGGCCATGGAACCCGGAAAGGTGACACTTGATGAGAAGATGATGGTAAGGAAAGCAATTGAAGAGGCTGGGATTCCTTTCACCTATGTCTCTGCAAATTGCTTTGCAGCCTATTTTGTGGGAGGTCTATGTCAAATTGGCAAAGTTCTTCCTTCTAGAGATGTTGTCATTTTACATGGAGATGGAAACAAAAAAGGTAGCAGTGAATCGAACATAGCGGCGAATCCACATAACAAAATCCCGAAATTTATTCAAAAAAGGCTTAATTTCTTACAATTTGTTGTCTTTGATTTGGGCAGCAATATATAACGATGAAGATGATATAGCAACCTTCACCATCAAAGCAATTGATGATCCAAGAACCCTGAACAAGACCATCTACATTAGTCCTCCTAAAAACATCCTTTCACAAAGAGAAGTTGTTCAGACATGGGAGAAGCTTATTGGAAAAGAACTCCTGAAGATTACTGTCTCAAAGGAAGATTTTTTGGCCTCCATGAAAGGTACATATGATCTCAAAAAGTATCATCACAATTATCCCATTTTCGACGTGTCCTCTCACACGCATATTAGATTCATTTTCCATCAAATACGTACTACGAGCAAAATTTTTATGTTCTTTTGATTTATTTCATGTCAGTGCTTGACTATGCTCAGCAAGTGGGATTCAGCCATTATCACGATGTTTTCTACGAAGGATGCCTTACGAGCTTTAAGAGAGGAGATGAAGAAGAGGCATCTAAACTTTATCCAGAGATTAAGTATAATACCATGGAAGACTTTCTCAAGCGATATATATAATTGAAAACCTTTTGGTAACATTGTGGGTTGAAAAAGGTTACATTAGTAAGATGCATTATAATATTGTTGCCAAATCGCAGTTAAATTAATCAATGGTAATATCCATTTATCGACTCTTGCAGACAACACCTTTAAGCGACACACAATTATTTAGTGTTACAAAATAAATGTTGTGAAATGTCATTTTTCTTGTAGTGCTATTGTAATAAATTATTATACGTAACGTGAATGATTCGAGAACACTTGGATTGCACATTTTAAATTTTATTTATTTTTAAATCTCATAGTAGATAACGGTGGATTGAATATTTGAATTGAATTGTACTAAGACGTATGGTTGTTATGAAAGAATACGATGAAATCTGCATTAAAAATTACCAGAAACAGCAAAACCAACAATATAATATAAGTGAAAAGTTATCACATTTGACTGCACAAGAGACTTTTTCAAATATTCAAAAAACTTAATCATTACTTTATATATATACGAAATTGTTCCCCTGCCTACCAGATAAGACTATCAACTTGTTAATGTGGCACGAGAACTTTAATTACGGTTCTTTCCAAATATGAAATCCAAGTTGACAAGATAAAATTTCTCGTTGTGGACAGAAGAACATTTGTGTGCAGGCGCACACACATAATTTTTCAAATATTCAAAAAAGGGTAATTGACACATAACGTCTCCACCTTACACTATTATTGTGGAAAATGTTATTGCCTTTCATTTTTTGGCATTTTGACCCTTATGGAAGTCTTTCATTGCGCAAAAAATTCTTTTCATCAAATTTCTCAATTAAAAATTGTGGAATGACGAATATACCTTTCTTTTTAAATAAAATAAAAGGAAAAAGAAAAAAAAATTAATTGCAATTATAGTTCCAATTTTTTTTAAAAGCGCAAATGAGTTCCAAATAAATTATTAAAATGGTAATTAGCACATAATGTCCCTATATTTCACTATTATTGCAAAAAAGTCCACTTTTTTTTTTTTTTGCATTTTCACTCTTAATTACACATTTAATTGCGCAGACCATCATTTCTATCCATTTTCATCCAATTTCTCAATAAAAGTCGTGAAATAACGAGTATACCCTCATATCTAAATAAGAAAATTAAAGAATTAATTGCAATTATAGTCTCAATTTTATTTTTTTTAAAAAGTGCAAACGAGTTCCCAATAAATTATTTAAAAAAATTAATTTTTTTCAAAAGTGCAAACGAGTCCCAATTAAAGTTATTTAAAAATAAAAAAAATTTAATCGAATCCCAAATAAATTATTAAAGAATTAGAAATTTAAAAAATATTTTTTATTTAAATAGGAGGGTGTATTCATTATTTTGCAGTTCTTTATTGAGAAATTAGATGGAAATTGATGAAAATGATGGTTTGCACAATCAAATATGTAATTAAGGGTGAAAATACAAAAAAATGGAAGGTATGGACTTTTTCGCAATAACGATAAAAGATAGAGATATTATATACTAAATATCCATTTAATAATTTATTTGGGACTTATTTACACGTTTTAAAAACAATAATTGAGAGTATGGTTACAATTAGCTTTTTCTTTTTGTTTGATTTAGAGAGAATGACATATTCGTCATTTAACAAAATTTCATTGAAAAATAGATAAAAAGGACCTTCTGTGTAATGAAATGTGAAAATAAAGGTAAAAATATTAAAAAATAAAAGTTAAGAACGTTTTTCACAATAAAAATGAAAGGCGACCCATTGAAAAAGCTTAATATGGACTATCCCTATTATAATTTTAGAAGGTTATCTTGTAAAATTTATTCTTTGCCGAAGGACTGAAAAAACGGTAAGAAGAATGTATAACATTAGCAGTTGAAAAAGCATTGCAGTAAACTTTAAAATGTAGCTTTTTTCTGCATTAGCAAGATAGAGACCTAACTATTGAAGATCTCAAGGTTATCGCTTGAGCGAGAGGAGCAAAATTAGAACGGGAGTCCGTCGCCCGCCTGTCGCTGAGCTGTCGCCCGCTTCGGCTGGCCGCATATTTCGTTTCCTTCTTTTTCAGTTTTACGTGATTTTTGACATTATTTCCATATTTCAGGTTAAGTCTAGGGTTTGGACGTGTCTCGTATAAATAGAAGACTCTTCATTCAGTTTATCACACCTGAAGTTGCATAAGTTGTATTTTTTTCTTCATTGGTTGTTAATAAAATATTCGATTTTTCTGCCAATTTCATCTTCTTGTTTGCTTTTCTTTTAAATCTTGTTCTTGCTTATTTGTTTGTGCGATCTATACTTCATATCGCGCCATATCACATCCTCAAATTCCTAACATGAACTTCTTTAAATATCACAATCATAATTTTGTTATGAAATAAAGATGTCATCTCTGGTTTGCTCGATTTTAATACCAAGAAAGTACTTAATTTTCCCAGATTTGTCATCTAAAGTTCTTTCTGTAATTTATATAAGAAAATGAATCAATTTGCTGATCACACCATGTAATAAGCAAATCATCAACATATAATGAAAGAATCAAACTGTGAGAGTTGTTGCCCGTTTTAACATAACGTGTGTGTTCACTCTCATTCTTCTTGAATTCATTTCAACATAAATCCGCCAATTTTGTTGTACTGAGCTCATTTGGAGCTTGTTTCAATCCATAAAAGGCCTTTTTGAGCTTACACACAACCCAAATAAGAATTTGAGTAAAAACCTTCGAGATGCTCAACAAATTCATCTTGTTCCAATGCTCCATTGAGGAAAGCTGATTTTAACTAGTGTATTTTCCATCTTTTTGGATCAGCCAAAGCAATCAATAGCCTTATTTTCCATGTCTTGCAACTGTTGCAAAAGTTTCAAAGTAGCCAGCACTTTTTTGAGCAAATCCTTCAGCTAAAGGTCTTGTTTTATACTTGTAAATTGAACCATCAGGGTTTAATTTAGCTTTGTAAATCTATTTTACTCCAATCACTTTTCTGTTTTTAGACCTTGGCACAAACTCCCGAGTCTGATTTTTCTTAATCATTTCCATTTCAGCTTTCATAGCTTCAACTCATTCACAATGTTTTGTTGCTTCTTCGTAGCTACTAAGTTCAAAAATTTCTATATAGTCTCTCATGAACTTCATTCAATAGTGTAGTTCCTTTAAGAGGTGGACTAGAGCTAGAAGAAGACATAGATGGACCTTCATTGAAGTGCTTGACTCTGAAACATGTGAATTTCAGGGGCTGCGCGCATTGTCAGTATTCTGCTGCATTATTGGAAACTGAACAAATTTATTGTGGTTTTGATTCCTCCCAATTCCATTAAGCATTTTCATCAACTTTAACATCTCTAAAAACCACAAATTTTCAGTTTCCAGATTGTACACTTTATAGCCCTATGATTGAGAACTAGCCAAGAAAAATTCATTTCACGTCCTCGTTGTCCAACTTCTCTTCTGATCAAGAATATTAATATATATGTCCTCCGGGGCATAGCTCAGTGGTGCAAACGACAAGAGTGAGGTAGTCTTTGTTGAGTTGGCAGTCACAGTGTGAGGGTTCGATTCCTGATTACAAGGTTTGGAATTGGACTATTTGTGGGCACCAGTATGGCAGCTCTTGTACCCTGGCCTGCTGAGGCACATCCCGCGATTTACCTCCTCCACAATGTTCTAGGGGCGGGGCGGTAGAGGACCCTCAATGTTGGGGTTTAACCTTAAGAATATTAATATAGAATAAAGAACAAACACCTTTGAGATTCATTAATGTAGGTTTCACTCCATACCATGCATCAATTGATGACATTTCTTTCACAACCTTGGTTGAAAGTCTGTTCTGCAAATAAACAAAAGTCTAAAGTATACACTGTTTCAGCCCAAAATCTATTTAGTAGTTCATTTTTCAGCTAGCATGTACCTAGCCATCTTCATAAGTGACCTGTTTCTCCTTTCAACCGCTCCATTATTTTGTGGAGTGTAACGGACAGTAAGTTGATGATGGACACTATTTTCTTCATAAAACTAATAAAAATTTATGAAAGTGTATTCTTTGCTATTATCCGACATTAACATCTGTATTTTACAGCCTGATTGAGCTTCTACAAGAGCTTAAAATTTCTTTAAAATATGGAATATTACGGAGTTTCTCATGAAATAGACCTAACACATCCTTGTCAGTCATAAATAAAATGCACAAAATATAGATTTTTACTCAATGAAGGGGTTCTCATAGGACCACAAATATCCTGTGCAAGTTGAAGTTTTTGTGTTGCTCTCAATGTATCTTTTGTCGGAAATGACTTCCTATGGATTCGAAGTAACAACTTTCAAATACTCTCCAATTTGAGGCAGATCACTTACCATACAATGTGCATGTAGGTAGGCTAAGGACTTGTAGTTGTAATGACCATATTTTTTGTGACACAAATTTGACTCATAAAAATTAAATTATGAAATATTTGCAATAACACTTTGCCAATGAATGTTGAAGATTTTATCTCACGTGCTATTTCAACATTGCGTGGATCAAATACTTTGCATAAAAAGATTTTAAATTGCAATGAAAAGCACTTTTGAAGCATTTGACCAACGTCCATTAAATTTAATCTTAAACCAGGCACTATTAAGACATCAACAATGTAGCTTGTTCCTTTCATTGTTGGAACTATACCGATTCCTATTCCTTTGCCTGTTACAACTTCTCAATTTCCCATCCTAATGGCTGCTTTACAGTTAGGATTGAACTTGATGTTGACCTTAAAATAATGATCAATGAATTTCTCTCATAGACTCAGGGCTTCCTCCTTCTAAACTCACTGATTCAATAGGCCATAAGGAGCATAAAGAGAAATTGTTATTTGAAAGGAAGATACTCAAATTTGTATACCTTTCTCAGTTCCCATCTATGCATATTTATAGATTTCTAATAAGGCCTCAAGGATAATTAAGTCATTTTTGCTAATGACTCGTGAAAATAATTAATTAGCTAATTTCTAACTAAATATGTTATACTTTCACATTTTATTCACCGATCTAGTCCTCACGCTCTTAATAAACTATATTGGTCCACCTTCTATGTCTAAGAGAAAAAAATAAACACAGGTCTGGCTGGCATAACATCTACAATTGAATTCAAAAAAGCGTCGCTTATGAGGCTTCGCGTTATTGATGCTCACTAGCCTTTATTCTGAGTTCCTACATATTTGACTATTCAGAAAGTCGCTCAGACACTAGGCTCGCTTATGATTCTTTATAAAAATTTATTGATAACAAATAGTCTCAAAGTCCAAGTCTAATAATTTGTGTTAGGTTTATGACTTAGTTCAGATTCCGCGTTGAGCGAGCTTAAAGGTGGATTCATCTAAATTTTGTTGTTGTTATAGGCTTTAACAATTTCTTGTAATAGGCAAACCAAGAATTTTACTCGAATTTTCTTGGTTCGATGCACTGTCTGTTTACAAAAAAGAAGATTGGATATTCAATCAACAAAAAAAAAAAAAAAATTGAGCTTAACTATTTATGTTAAGAGGTGACCTTGTGGACTTGAGATATGAAATATTTATTGCAACTTTATGTGCATTGATGATAGTTGACTCGTTGATTTGATGAAACGACTCCTTCATAATTGCCTTTTAATACATTTTTCGATATGAAGTCATCTCAATGTGCATGAGGCATACACTTGATCTAGATCGTTTGTGTGGATGCTCCCTTTCTATTCAATGATTAGGATTACTTCATTTTTAGATGATTATGATTGAGTCTGTTGGGATTTAACAGCCAGGATGTGCAAGTGTGATTTGTTTCTTTTTTAAACAAAAAAGATGTTCTTGCAATCTCTCCTAAAATTTTTATGATTGTCGTTCCTTTTGAAAACCACTACACTAAATGTTTCTTTAAAGTAATTCTCAGAATAATACTGTTAATGTTAGGTCCTTACTTAAGGATGGTGATATTTTATAATCATGTTTTAGACTCCACTGCATTTTTCTGATGTGCCTTTAATGTTTCATCTGGCATCTGGGAGACATGGGATTTAGCGAGCTTCCGGGATTGGGGGTGATTCCTCCTTAGCAGCATTATCTCAAATAACTAAGATATAAAAATAGGCAATTTTTTATATTTTCCACATGTGCATCTGGGAGGAATTACTAAGGGTGAAGATGTTGGATATTTTCAACATATATAGGGCAACACGTTGTATATCAAAATTTGTGACGCTATTATTTAAAGAATATTAGTCAATTAAAGTGATCCGTTAAAGATGAATTATATCTAATGGGTATTAGATTTCATGGAATTATAGTGTAGAGACCGGAGTGTTATTTTAAATTGAAATTGATGAGGGGCCAATTTAAAACAACTGAAAGATAGTGACTATTCAGTTACTACTACTATTATTATATTGGTTATAGTCCCCAATTGTTGGTGTATTCTTTGTGATTCTCTACATCCTCATCAATAGAGAGCAAATCAAAATGTGGAGGTCACCAATCAATTGAAATATCATAATCAGTTCAGGCAAACAATCAAACAACCATGGATTCAGGTATGTTTGCGATTTTATTATTTTCTCATATTCAATATGGAGTTTTATTTAGGGTTTATATGTGAAAAATAGATTTGATTAAAGCATATTAATCTGTAATCCCTTATTATGTTTTTCTATCAAGTGGTGTCAGAGCCATGAATGAAGAATATAAGTCTATGCAAGACAATAAAGTTTGAGATTTTGTCCTGTTACCAGAAGGTGCGAAACTCATTGGTTGTAAATTGATATTTAAAACCAAGAGGGATTCGAATGGTAATGTGGAAAGATATAATGCTCGTCTTGTAGCTAAAGACTTTACCCAAAAGGAAGGCATTGATTTCAAAGAGACTTTCTCTCCAATTTCAACGAAAGATTCTTTCAGGATAATTATGGCACCTTTTGCGCACTTTGACTTTGAGCTACATCAGATGGATGTTAAGACTGTGTTTCTCAATGGTGACATCGATGAATCGATCTATATGGTGCAACCAGAAAATTTTGTGTTAGGAGACCTAAAGAATATGGTTTGCAAATTAAAAAAATCCATCTATGGGATCAAGCAAGCTTCCCGTCAATGGTACTACAAATTTCATCAAGTAATTATCTCGTTTGGTTTTGAGACAAATGCTATTAATAATTGTGTGTATCACAAGTTCAGTAGGAGTAAGCATATTTTCCTGATTTTGTGTGTTGATGACATACTGCTTACCACTAATGATATAGACATATTGCACGAAATCAAGAGATTTCTATCAAGAAATTTTGAGATGAAAGATCTTGATCAAGAAATTTTGTATTAGGGATTCAGATACATCGGGATCGCTCTCGATGTATTCTTGGATTGTCACAAAAGACCTATGTCGATGAAATACTTAAGAAGTTTGGCATGCAAGACTGTAAATCAGGTGACACCCCTGTTTGCTAAAGGAGACAAATTTAGTCTCAAACAATGTCCACAAAATAACCTTGAAGTTAAGGAAATGCAGAAGATTCCCTATGCATCAGCTGTTGGGAGTCTTATGTATGATCAAGTTTGTACACGTCCAGATCTAGCATTGATTATTGGAATGCTAGGCAGATATTTGAGCAACCCTGGAATGGATAATTGGAAAGCAGCTAAAAGGGTTATGAGGTATTTGAAGAGAACAAATGATTACATGCTCACCTATATCATATCGAATCAGTTAGAGATTATAGGGTACTCCGATTCTGATTTCGCGGATGCCAAGACAGCAGGAGATCCACATCAGGTTATATCTATCTGCTAGCTGGAAGAGCTATTTCTTGGAAGAGTGCCAAGCAGACACTCATAGCTTCTTCTACCATGTCAGCAGAGTTTGTAGCATGCTATGAGGCATCTAATCATGGAATATGGTTGCAAAATTTTATCATTGGGTTGCGCATTCTGAATGGCGTAGAAAGACCACTAAAGTTATATTATGACAATAACTCAGCAGTTCTATATTCTAATAACA
>CAIGRB010078001.1:1452-13179 GCA_903798255.1 Fraxinus quadrangulata
TTAGGTCAATAATAATAATATATTTATATAGGCCTGCAGGTAGGTGTTGTAGTACTATTAAAGTAGAGGAAGACTTGGCCTTTTCTAACTCTTTGGGCCTAGTTTTTAATATAATAAAAGCAAAATGGTCAGGTCTGATTTTTGAGGCGTACAAGAGGCGTGCAGCAGATTCAATTAAGGCGCACGCCTCTCAAGATTAGCCTCAGATTTCACGCCCCAAGGCACCTGTCATGCGCCTCCAATTGAGGCGCGCCCCTCTTGACCCTTTTTTCATACCATGGATATACAGAAATAGCTTGATATTCTTTTCCTTGCTTTCTTCCTTCTCTTCCAGAGGGCTTAATTCAACATATTCGTCTTATTATTTGTTGTCCCTATATGAATTTATGGTCTTGATTTTGCTTCTATGAATCAGGTATGAAAAATATCATGTTTGTTACGGAGGTGAAGAGGAAGAAAGAAAATCAAACTACACCGATATGGTGAGAGGACTCACTTACCCAATATTCACTTTGATTTGTCTTGTAGTTTCTTTCTTTCGTAAAATTATGGCTTCTTTTACCAAAATCAAGGTAATTAAATTTGTTAGAATGAGTTTTAGGTGTTCAAGTGATTCATGTGCTAGTGTACAAAATATGGTCAATTATATTATAGTATTTTGGATATAGGATTGCAATAATTTAACTCTGAATACCTCATTCACATTTTTAGGTAAATAAACACTGCTATGGTCAAAATACGCTGGTGGTTTATGCTGAGCATGAACCTTAACTCTGTCTCGAGAGCGATTGCACGGAGTCCAGTTGTAGTGCTCGATCTCAAGCCTCCCAATGCTCGATCACATACACTGACTTCTATGCAATTTGCTGATAACAGTCCTCGAGCATGGGGTGCTCGGTAATTATCCTATGTCCTCGAACATTGTGTGCCAGGAGCATTATCCTCGCGAAATCCTACAGCTAAGCTAATTCAACAAAGAGCTCTAACCTTACCAAATTACCCCATTCAAGGAATCCTAGGTCCCAAAGGAGTTCTAGTCTTAATCAGACACTTATCCCAATAATCATTCCTTGAAATAAAGATGACAAATCCTACTAGGAGTGCACTACTACCTGCTCGATAAATATGGGCATTGGATCATTATTAAGGTACGATATACACACAATTTTACAGCACATATATTTATTCCAAATTCTCTCTCTGACTTAAGCATCGGAGGGGCGACGAGGACACACCTCGACGCCTTTGTTTCAGGTATCGGAAGACATCGTTTGTACTCATTCTCGATCGTCAGGCTCAAAAATCACACAGGCACGATTTTTGGTAGCATCAAATACTATGATCTTGTCACAAGTTTCTATGAAAATGGCTGGGGAGAATCATTCCAGTTTGCACCCAGGTGAATATTTTACCCTTTTAGGTTTTCTCGTTAGCTAAACCGTTATTCTACATTCGCACGATTGTTTTCCATACGATATATCAGAGAGATAGAGTTTTAGATGAATAGCAGTTGTTTCTTCTAGAATCACTAAGCTAAATTATTGTTATATGTGTAGATGGAAATGAGAGTCTCTCCAAGAGAGCATTAAAAGGCATGAGCACTTCCTTGCCTTACAACTTGGCCTAAAACCAGGACAAAAGGTGTTGTTCTAAAGATTTTTGTTGAAACTTATCCTAGACTTTCACTTCTTCATTAATGTCTCTGGAGGTCTTGGACGTAGGATGCGGCATTGGTGGATCATTAAGAGAAATTGCTCAATTCAGGTGAGATGAGGATTCAGTATGTTTATATTGTTTTATCTGTTATTCATTTTGATACACTTTAATATTTATAGTGTGTGTGTGTGTGTTGATATTTTAAACAACAGTACTTGATAGGATAGTACCCTGCATTTAACTATGAAACAAATATCACAAAGTTGCTCAAGTTTACTCATGTATCGAACGATATATCATGTATGTAAATATTAACTAACCAAACTGTACATAATAAATTGAGAATATACTGTTAAATTATTGACCCCATCCATTTTGTCAATTGTTTATGTAGTTACTTTCACTTAAATGAAGGCTACTCGAAGAAATACCTAGTTCCATGATTTTTTTTATACTTCCGAGACCTGCCACTTAGACTCTTACTTTTACTTTGACCTCTTATAGTTCTACATCTATTATGGGGCTCAACAATAATGAATATCAGATAACGTGAGGAAAGGTAAGTATTCATATGTTAGATTATTGAGATATGGATCCACTAAACCTTTTAATGCCTGTACTTTTACTTCCTAGAAATTTATCTTCTACATATCTAAAAACTGGTTGGAATAGAAATCCTAGAATTGATATTGGCAAAAAATCCATTCACATTTGAATGGGAGTATATTTAATTCCAAATTTGAGGCTTCAAATCCTAGGATGCACCGACTCCCTTCCCGGTGTTGACGAGTCGGTTTCGATATGTGATTGACACGTTACTCACACGTCTCCGATAAGTGTTGTCATGTCCAAATTTTTTTTTTGGTTTTGTAGAGTTAGACTCATTTTCGATACATTGTCAACACATTATCGATATTGTTGACCTCGAAAAATGGCTCCGACATGTGGCCAACAGAATAAGTCTTCACGTCAGTTTTCCTTACACACGTGGCACGTCGTTAGTAGCTCGTGGCCTTTCTCGAAGGGGTTAGGAGCCGTTGGATGCGATGACACGTGTTATCGAATCTTATAGGCTTGTCCCTTCCTAGGTGTCAATCTGTCCCTCCATAGGCTGGCTGGCATTGAATATCTCTGACAAGAGCTGTTGAATTGACATTTTGGGTCTTGCCATACATCTCATCAATCAGGGATTTGACTTTGGAAAGATTTTTGTACAAAGAATCTTTTGCTGGGGCGAGGAGAGGTAGTTGCTGAGTTGTAGAAGCGGAGTACGGGCCTTTGCATCGACGATGTATCATAGTTGAGTTTGGTTCCTTTGTTGGCATACGTTCAGTTTGCCCCTAATATAATCACTTCGACTTATGCCATTAGTTCGTCCCATATGCAATCACTTCGACTAACGCATGTGTGGTGTGGTTCACCTCTACTGACACGTGGATGGTGAAGTGGTAGGCCTGACACGGGCCCGTAACAATAGTCCCACAAATCCATGTATAGATATTCATATAGTACAAGGATTTTTAGTTTTAATTACTGGGTCTCATGGGGACGAAGGTTGGAGGCAGGAAGTTGAGTAGTGAACGTCAATGATGTCGCCGAAATATTGATACGAAGTGACCTGCGATGTGGTCGAAGTGATGACGACTGACACCTCTATGGAGAGCCGTTACAATGTAGCCGAGGTGATAGGAGTTAGTCGGTGCAGCCGAAGCGACATGAGTTGTTGCAACATCAGATTCTGCCTTGACCGAAGTGATAGTTGTTGGCAACTCTTTCCAGAGCTGTTACAACATATAGCCGGTGCAGCCGTGGCAATATGAGTTGGCAACTCTAAAGAGAGTTGTTACAACATCAGATTTTACCTTGGCCGAAGTGATAGTGGTTGGCAACTCTTTGCAGAGCTGTTGCAACATGAAGCCTTAAGAGGTGAAGTAACGATCTGGAGAAAGTCTTGGACTTAGTGCTAATGATTTGACAGGGTTCACGTTTTCCCAAGACACATCTATGGGACATCTACTTGCTTCCAAGACACGCCTCATTTGCCATAAATGGTAATGATGACGACGGTTTCAATTCTTAGGGAAGACGCATTTATGTTGTGCGTGAGATTCACTGCTTCATCAGTGTCGTTGATTTTGATGATCTCTTTGATTTCAACGGTGATCCTAAGATCTCATCTCTGGATGGTCTGGATGTGAATGGAATTGATCCAACGGCTAGGGTGGGCCTTAGAACGCCTATATAAAGCCCAAACCCCTTCTTTTGCCATTGTGCTTCTTCACTAGTACAGGATTTGAGATCCACTTCGGATAGTTGGCCTCACGAATAAAACCATTGCTGATCAGCCTTTTCACCTCTTCTTTCAAGGTCTCATACCTTTCGGCATTCAATGCCTTCCTTTTCTGCCTATGTAGAGTGCAGTTCGGGTTAATTTACAAGTGTTGACAACTGACCCTTGGATCTATTCCGATCATGTCCTCATGCTTCCATGCGAAGACATCTGAGTTCTTTTGAAGGAAGTTTTTCAGCTCTTCCTTAGTTTCTTCTTCTAGCTCTTTTTCGACCTGCAGAACCTCAGATACATCCCGGGGGTCTACTGGGAATGTTTCTAGTTATTCCATTGGGACGGTTTGTGATTCCGATTCAATCATCCTGGGATCCAGCTCTTCCAAGGACACTTCGGATCTGGCTTCTGCCATGACCACGTTTCGCATTGGAGGTTGCCCTTCTTTAGGGGCCTCTAACATTTCAACATCTAGCACCATGTTAACTCATGGTTCTGCCTTCCTTAGAGAATTAAGATAACATTCTCTGGATCTCATCTGATCGCCCGCACGGTGGTAATTTCTCGCTCTTTGGAAAATTTCATGCAGAGGTGATGGATGGAAGTGACTGCCTATAGTTTTTTCAGGGCGTGTCTTCCCAACACTCAGTGATAAGTGGATCGACGATCAACAACTAAAAACTTCATGAAGTGGTGTGCCACCTGGGGTGAGACTCCCATTTCAACAACTAAAGTAATTTTACCTTTGGGAATGATATTGTCCCCAGTGAATCCGTAGAGAGGCGAGTTCATAGGTATAAGTTCATGATCCACCACCATTTTGTCAAAAGTTGTGCCGAATAGGATGTTGACTGAACTGTCTTATCCACTAGCATGCGTTTCAGCCCGTTGCCGGCTACCATGACTTTGACTATCAAGGTATCGTAGTGCGAGAAGTGCATACCTGCTGCATCTTCCTAGGCAAATGTAATAGGCTCCATAGCCCCTCTTGAGGATTGGCTTACTATATAGCTAGCCATTGGTGGACTCCTCGCCTCTCTGGTATAATTCCTTTTTAGCATTTTTTGATTCACCTCCAACATGGGGTCCTCCGATATTGGTGTCAATCTCACGAATGGATTGCTGTTCATTTGAGACAGCTGAGTCCTTCCTGGGGCGTTGTCCACTCCGGGGCCTTTCCTCGTCATTGTTTCTATCATTACGGGGCGAATGTCGCCTCGTTTCACCTCTTCTCGAGGAGTTCTTTTGTGCATTATCCTCGATTCGCGCTTCTACATTCTCTTGTGTCATGGCCGTAGTAGCGATGGAAGGCGCAATATGGCCACAGTTCTTCCGATTGCCTATCTCTAGGCTTACCACCTCGTCCTCTGTTTCTAGAGGTTGAAGGTCGTCCGGCATTCCTAGCTGGGTTGCCAGTTTTGGGTCTAACATTTTCATTAGCCAAGGTTAGGACTGCATTCAGTGTGGCAGTGGCCAGTGCTTGTCCCGAAGTACGGGCCACAGTATGTCTAGCTTGAGTCCATTGCTGGCTCACTATTTCAGAGGTGGGTCATCTACCTATCTGCGTCTGAGGTGGTGGGAGTCCTTGGACAGCTCTATTTCTGTGGTCAATCATTTTTTCGTTAACAATCTCAACCTTCATTATTTCCACCAATTCATCATATGTTAAAGGGTTCTTGCTTCGGACATCTCTCCAGAACAGTGTGTTCATGTTTAGTCCTCCTTTGAAAGGGCCTCTTTGTCTGTGACTTGTTCACAATAGGTTATCTTGTCAGTAAAACCAGTAAGGTAGTTCTTCAGGGTTTCCCCTGATGCTTGCCTCATATCTTGCAAACGTTGAATCGACGCTACTCCCTCTTTTCTTAAAAGGTATTTGTTTAGGANTGAATTGACATTTTGGGTCTTGCCATACATCTCATCAATCAGGGATTTGACTTTGGAAAGATTTTTGTACAAAGAATCTTTTGCTGGGGCGAGGAGAGGTAGTTGCTGAGTTGTAGAAGCGGAGTACGGGCCTTTGCATCGACGATGTATCATAGTTGAGTTTGGTTCCTTTGTTGGCATACGTTCAGTTTGCCCCTAATATAATCACTTCGACTTATGCCATTAGTTCGTCCCATATGCAATCACTTCGACTAACGCATGTGTGGTGTGGTTCACCTCTACTGACACGTGGATGGTGAAGTGGTAGGCTTGACACGGGCCCGTAACAATAGTCCCACAAATCCATGTATAGATATTCATATAGTACAAGGATTTTTAGTTTTAATTACTGGGTCTCATGGGGACGAAGGTTGGAGGCAGGAAGTTGAGTAGTGAACGTCAATGATGTCGCCGAAATATTGATACGAAGTGACCTGCGATGTGGTCGAAGTGATGACGACTGACACCTCTATGGAGAGCCGTTACAATGTAGCCGAGGTGATAGGAGTTAGTCGGTGCAGCCGAAGCGACATGAGTTGTTGCAACATCAGATTCTGCCTTGACCGAAGTGATAGTTGTTGGCAACTCTTTCCAGAGCTGTTACAACATATAGCCGGTGCAGCCGTGGCAATATGAGTTGGCAACTCTAAAGAGAGTTGTTACAACATCAGATTTTACCTTGGCCGAAGTGATAGTGGTTGGCAACTCTTTGCAGAGCTGTTGCAACATGAAGCCTTAAGAGGTGAAGTAACGATCTGGAGAAAGTCTTGGACTTAGTGCTAATGATTTGACAGGGTTCACGTTTTCCCAAGACACATCTATGGGACATCTACTTGCTTCCAAGACACGCCTCATTTGCCATAAATGGTAATGATGACGACGGTTTCAATTCTTAGGGAAGACGCATTTATGTTGTGCGTGAGATTCACTGCTTCATCAGTGTCGTTGATTTTGATGATCTCTTTGATTTCAACGGTGATCCTAAGATCTCATCTCTGGATGGTCTGGATGTGAATGGAATTGATCCAACGGCTAGGGTGGGCCTTAGAACGCCTATATAAAGCCCAAACCCCTTCTTTTGCCATTGTGCTTCTTCACTAGTACAGGATTTGAGATCCACTTCGGATAGTTGGCCTCACGAATAAAACCATTGCTGATCAGCCTTTTCACCTCTTCTTTCAAGGTCTCATACCTTTCGGCATTCAATGCCTTCCTTTTCTGCCTATGTAGAGTGCAGTTCGGGTTAATTTACAAGTGTTGACAACTGACCCTTGGATCTATTCCGATCATGTCCTCATGCTTCCATGCGAAGACATCTGAGTTCTTTTGAAGGAAGTTTTTCAGCTCTTCCTTAGTTTCTTCTTCTAGCTCTTTTTCGACCTGCAGAACCTCAGATACATCCCGGGGGTCTACTGGGAATGTTTCTAGTTATTCCATTGGGACGGTTTGTGATTCCGATTCAATCATCCTGGGATCCAGCTCTTCCAAGGACACTTCGGATCTGGCTTCTGCCATGACCACGTTTCGCATTGGAGGTTGCCCTTCTTTAGGGGCCTCTAACATTTCAACATCTAGCACCATGTTAACTCATGGTTCTGCCTTCCTTAGAGAATTAAGATAACATTCTCTGGATCTCATCTGATCGCCCGCACGGTGGTAATTTCTCGCTCTTTGGAAAATTTCATGCAGAGGTGATGGATGGAAGTGACTGCCTATAGTTTTTTCAGGGCGTGTCTTCCCAACACTCAGTGATAAGTGGATCGACGATCAACAACTAAAAACTTCATGAAGTGGTGTGCCACCTGGGGTGAGACTCCCATTTCAACAACTAAAGTAATTTTACCTTTGGGAATGATATTGTCCCCAGTGAATCCGTAGAGAGGCGAGTTCATAGGTATAAGTTCATGATCCACCACCATTTTGTCAAAAGTTGTGCCGAATAGGATGTTGACTGAACTGTCTTATCCACTAGCATGCGTTTCAGCCCGTTGCCGGCTACCATGACTTTGACTATCAAGGTATCGTAGTGCGAGAAGTGCATACCTGCTGCATCTTCCTAGGCAAATGTAATAGGCTCCATAGCCCCTCTTGAGGATTGGCTTACTATATAGCTAGCCATTGGTGGACTCCTCGCCTCTCTGGTATAATTCCTTTTTAGCATTTTTTGATTCACCTCCAACATGGGGTCCTCCGATATTGGTGTCAATCTCACGAATGGATTGCTGTTCATTTGAGACAGCTGAGTCCTTCCTGGGGCGTTGTCCACTCCGGGGCCTTTCCTCGTCATTGTTTCTATCATTACGGGGCGAATGTCGCCTCGTTTCACCTCTTCTCGAGGAGTTCTTTTGTGCATTATCCTCGATTCGCGCTTCTACATTCTCTTGTGTCATGGCCGTAGTAGCGATGGAAGGCGCAATATGGCCACAGTTCTTCCGATTGCCTATCTCTAGGCTTACCACCTCGTCCTCTGTTTCTAGAGGTTGAAGGTCGTCCGGCATTCCTAGCTGGGTTGCCAGTTTTGGGTCTAACATTTTCATTAGCCAAGGTTAGGACTGCATTCAGTGTGGCAGTGGCCAGTGCTTGTCCCGAAGTACGGGCCACAGTATGTCTAGCTTGAGTCCATTGCTGGCTCACTATTTCAGAGGTGGGTCATCTACCTATCTGCGTCTGAGGTGGTGGGAGTCCTTGGACAGCTCTATTTCTGTGGTCAATCATTTTTTCGTTAACAATCTCAACCTTCTTTATTTCCACCAATTCATCATATGTTAAAGGGTTCTTGCTTAGTGTTCATGTTTAGTCCTCCTTTGAAAGGGCCTCTTTGTCTGTGACTTGTTCACAATAGGTTATCTTGTCAGTAAAACCAGTAAGGTAGTTCTTCAGGGTTTCCCCTGATGCTTGCCTCATATCTTGCAAACGTTGAATCGACGCTACTCCCTCTTTTCTTAAAAGGTATTTGTTTAGGAATGTCTTTTTCAGATCTAGCCAGCTTCTCATGCTAAGTGGTGCCAATCTACTGTACCATACTTCAGCGGCTCCACCTAGAGTTAAGTGGAAGGCCCTGCATTTCAAAGCTAGCGAAGCGCCTCTGAGGCTCATCTACGTTTTATACTTGTGGAGATGCTTCTCTGGATCGCGAATTTCCTTCATATTTGGGAATCTTATGAGGGACAAAGTTATGAGGCATCGAAAAGGTGTGAAGTTCCCTGGAGAAGGGCAAATTTTCATCATCATCATCAAGTTCGTACGACCTACAA
Organism: Fraxinus quadrangulata; assembly: GCA_903798255.1. Lineage (NCBI taxonomy): Eukaryota > Viridiplantae > Streptophyta > Magnoliopsida > Lamiales > Oleaceae > Fraxinus > Fraxinus quadrangulata. The sequence continues at coordinate 10,570 of CAIGRB010078001.1, forward strand.
GGTTCGACGGATTCGTTCCCATCTGGTGCCGGGTGAGGTAGATGCTGAGCAGTTTCAACTCTGTTCTCCCAATGAATCATATTTCTCCTCTCCCGCCTATTTCTAGGCTGAGGGGCCTGAACTTGGCTTTGTGCATGCTCCTGCTAGTGGTTTGCTCGGTGCGTAGGCTGGTTCCTATTTCTAATGGCTCGTCCGATCCGATCAAAAATGCTAGCAGACCTTTGGGGCTGCTCTTTGTATTCCGGAGGGAAGTTATCCTCTCCTGTCGGGGTGTTGTGAGCTGGAGTGGCTGTGTAGTTGGAAGTATCCATTCCCACTTCTCTTTCGATAGGGGCTTCGCCCCGAGGACTCAAATGGGTTCTCCTACTAGATTCCACATCAGCTAGTCTATGGGCTAATTGTTGAGGATTTTGTGTGGGATTGGAGACCGCCTTGGTTCTGCACTTGCATGAGGAGTTCTTACAAGGCAACATTTTGAGCTACAATGTTCTTCATGTTTGCGACCATGCTAGCCACTTCGACAGTTAGTTGAGCTGTTCTGTTGCCTCTACGATACCGTGGTGCGGTCACTGATGTGTGACATTCCACGAAATCTCTTCTTCAGAGATATCCCTTGTCCTCCTGGGTCCACCCCTTGGTCACTGGAACTCATGGTTCGATGTGAAGGGCTCCTTATAAGTAATAGAGCTTGATGCACAGCTGATTCTTTTTCAAGAATCGATCCCCTTGTCAAGGGAGAATATCAACCGAATATTCGAACAAGCTTTTTCGTGGGAAAATTCATGGTTAAAGTAAGTTTTCCACAGACAGCGCCAATTTGTTGACATCGAAAAATGGCTCCGACACGTGGCCAACAGAATAAGTCTTCACATCGGTTCTCTCTGTACACGTAACATGTCATTAGTAGCTCGTGGCCTTTCCCGGAGGGGTTGGGAGCGGCCGCAAGCATTCCGACGGTCAAGTCAGTTTATAGTTCAATCGAAAAAGGTTCACCAGAGGCGGAACGCCGACCGGGAAGTGGTTGAATAAGTGTAATAATAAAGTGACAATATCAAAAGGAGAGACAATACTTGAATGCACAATGTAGTAGGGAAAAATCGGATTCCAAGCCTTCTTTCAGCGTATGGAGGGGGTATTTATACTAAGGATGGGAAGAGGAGAGCTGTTGGATGCGGTGACATGTATTATCGGATCCTCTAGGCCCGTCCCTTCCTAGGTGTGAATCTGTCTCTATATAGGCTGGTTGGCATTGAATATTCTGACAAGAGTAGTTGAATTGACCGTTTGGGTCCTGCCTACGTCTCATCAGTCAGGAATTTGACTTTGGAAAGATCTTTGTACAAAATATCTTTTGCTGGGGCGAGGCGAGGCAGGTGTGGAGTTGTAGAAGCGGAGTACGGGCTTTGCATCTACGATGTATCGCATATGAGTTTGGTTCATTTGTTGACATACGTTCAGTTCCTCCCTGATGTAATTACTTCGACTTATGCCATCAATTCGTCCCATATGCAATCACTTCGACTGATGCATGCGTGGTGTGGTCCACCTTCATTGACACGTGGAGGGTGAAGTGGCGGGCATGACACGGGCCCGTAACATATACGTTGTCAATACATTCTCGACATGCTAGATTCGACAAAATTAAATTTACTTTACAATATACACCCCTGTTTGACATTCTTAAAATTGTAAAAAAATTGTTTTAAATAGTATTTTTGGAGAACGCGTGGTTAAAAAGTAGAAAAATTCGGATTTATGTGTAGAATATTTTATTGCGTGAATGTGTGGTTAAAAATGAATATGAGAAATAAGTTAAAGTAAAGTAAATAATGTCAAACAGAGGCTAAATAATAAAAATAGTATTATGTCAAGCGTCAATACATTTTTGAAAAATTGTGTCCGTGAGTCAGTGTCACTACTTCCTAGTTCAAATCCTTCTTGTCAAATACCATGAAAATTCTGTTCAAATTATGTCTTTGAATGTTGCAGGCCCTAAACCGCGTTACAGGAGTAGACAAGACTTGTGACTTCGTGAAAGTCGGTGAAGTTGGAATCAAGCTTATATTTCATTTTGATTTTCTTATCTTTCTAAATTTTTATCATTTCTTAATGATGATGCATGCTGATTTCATGAAGATGCCATTCCCAGACAATAGTTTTGATGCAATATATTAATTGAAGCAACTTGCCATGCTCGGGATCCGGTGCGTAAATTTATAAATTATAATCAGTTATCATTACATAAATAATTATATGTATTTTTTTTGTTTTTGGCATTACAATTGAGCTGCCATTTACTTTCCCTACTTGCGTATAGGTTGAGTGCTACAAGGAGATTTACAGGGTACTGAAACCAGTTCAGTGTTTCACTGCGTATGAGTCGTGCATGACCGATGCCTTCGACCCCAATAACCAAGAGCACCAAAAGATCAAGGTGTTCGCCATATCACACATGGTTTTGAGCTTTTACATCATGCTTTAAGCTGAATAATTTTTTTGGATGCACGCAGAAATTGAATTGGAAATGGCCTCCCTGATGTAAGGCTGACATGTCAATGCCTTTAAGCTGTTAAACAAGCAGGTTTTGAAGTGAGTAGTTCAATCTTGGTT
>CAIGRB010078012.1:0-21251 GCA_903798255.1 Fraxinus quadrangulata
AAATTTATTTTTAAGTTACTTATTTTTAAGTAGACAACTTATGAGTAAAATCAAATTTCCATCCCACCCTACCAATCTCCTTTTCGTATGGTGTTATTTTATTGTTTGTACGGCCCATCACATCTCACAAAGCCTTTTCATCACAATATAAAGACCTACTCCACTATCTGCTTCCTCCATCATTTCTATTGATTCCTTTCATCCATAGCAAATCAAATCCAATCCAATATGTCTACGGCGTGTGGCGAGCATCATCAACCGTCCGCCACCGTCAGCGGTGGTGGTTCTGAAGAAATTATGTTGTTTGGTGTCAGAGTAAAAGTTGATCCCATGAGGAAGAGCGTCAGTATGAATAATCTTTCTGATTATCAGCGAATTGTTAGCAATAACAATCAGAACGTCAATGAGAACTCGAACGCGGCGGTGGAGGATGGTAGCGCCACCACCTGTTATGCTTCTGCCGATGACGCCGCGCTGCAGCCGGCTGGTGGGAGTCGTGAGCGTAAACGAGGTTAGATCTATTTTTAATTGTTCAGTTATAATCACTTAATCATAGATCTGGAATAAATATTTTTACTTGAATTTGTGAATTATGAACTATGAATTGGTAGAATATTTGATTTATATTGATTTTATTCTTCCATTTTAAGGATCACCGATTGTGATTATATAGATTTCATGAATTGGCCTTGGATTTTTGATTTTTCATATGAAAATATCTCAAATTTTAAATGAATGATACGTTGCACAGCTAGTAGACTATCTTTCACAAAAGATTTTAGTCTGATTTTAATGGAAAATCATGTTTTTCAAATTTAAACTGAATTTCTAGATACACGAAGATTATTAGATTAAGGAAGCCTAATTGGTTATTGAACAGAATAATATATTATTTCTTGATTTATGGTCGGTATCTAATGATTTTAGATCTCCACCTGTGGTTTTTGTAGTCAGTCCCAAACTCGGTCAAAGAAGATAGGGTTGTGGTAGGTTTATGAAGTGTAAAATTTTGTCAAATCTCTCAAATTTATTGGAACGAGGCTTAGTTTGTTATTTTGTTATTGTTGTAATGTTTGCTGAATTGATTTTGATCCGCTTCTTGTTGATTTGGGATTGTTTATATAGGAGTGCCATGGACAGAGGAAGAACACAAGCTATTCCTCCTTGGATTACAGAAGGTTGGAAAAGGAGACTGGAGGGGTATCTCTAGAAATTATGTCAAGACTCGTACGCCAACCCAAGTTGCCAGCCATGCCCAAAAATACTTTCTCCGTCGAAGTAACCTCAATCGACGTCGCCGCCGTTCTAGCCTATTCGACATCACCACTGACTCGGTAATTTTATTGATTAAAAAAATTCTCAATATCGTATTATGGGAAAATATATTTGGATCTTATGTTTGATGTTTCTTTTTGGTTAGTCCATTTCAAGCTGTTTTTGATTAGTGTGCTGCAGAACACTTTCTCCAAAAGTTTGTATTTTCCATTATTCTTGAGAGACACAGTGACACAAGTCATCTTCTTAGGCCAAAAGTGAAAAAAGGAACTTTGTGAGTGCTAAGCACTGTTGCTCTCCACTTGTTTCTTCTAAATCACTACTATTAAAGAAAAAAGTGAAATATAAAGCAAATACGTGTGACAATTAAGTGAAGGATACTTTGGCCTGTTTAGTATGGCTTTTGAAAAGCTAAGCTTCGACTAAGAAGCTGCTTTTGACCTGTTCTCTTTTAGAGGAAGTTGGTCTAAGGTGGCTTCCTCAAGAAATATAAATAGAAGCTGAAGTTATCCCAATCAAGGCCTAAAGTGGTTGAAGAGGTTCACGTTGATGAGACAAAAAAGAATTTTTTAGCAACTTCAAATTTACAAGACTTAGATTGTCATTATTGTTATGTCTCGAATGTTGTATAAATAATATTTGCATGACCTTTTAAGTTCTTTTCTGTATTCATTAGGTTACCGCAATGCCAATGGACGAGTGTAAAACCCAACAAGATAGCACATCCCAGCCAGGTCTGCAGCCAATCTCTCTACCCCTGCCGGAAAGTTCCAACATCAACGGATTCCCAGTCGTGCCTTTCTCAGTGACCATTGGCCCAGTTTTGTTACCAATGCAAGTCGAAAATCCAATTGAAAATCTCCCTCTCAGCCAATGCGATCAAATGAATAATTCATCTGCCCTACTCGTTCATCCAGCTTCTGTTCTTCCCATGACAACTGCCTCAACAGTTATCGATCTTAACCAGAATGTCCCAACTGGGCCATCGCCATTGTCTTTGAGTTTGTCATTGTCGTCTGGTCAGGATAGGGAAAAGTCATCTTCGACAAGGCACTCAGTATTCCAGGTGATGTCAAACTTCAAAAATGGAGATAGCAGCATCATTAGTGTTGCTTGAGGATGAATTGATTCGAGAACGTACAATTGGAAAAGAATGGTCGATCGTAATTAGTGAGGTTCGATTAAGAAATAGGTTAAGTGATTGGTTTAACTACTATTGGATCTTTGCTTTGTATAGACATGAAAATATCATGTTTTGTTGTATTTCTTGTTTTATGCTAATGTTTTAGGTTATTGCTTGTCTGTTTTACTTTTCTTGAAGTTAAGAATAAAGTTGTATTATTATTCAAACCTTTCATTTGTATTGGATGGATTTGTCTAGTTGTTTCTGACAAGACGCTAAAGCTTAAAAAATTTACTTATAGTTAAAAAGTAAGATTTGAAATAAATAATTATTTTTTAAATCCTGGCTACGATTTAGTTAATAAAAATGTAAAAATTAAGAAATTATTTCGTGTATATATTCAAATTTCAAAATATTGAACTTCACTTAGACTAGAGCGTTGCTTGATTGTAGATAATCGATTGAAGAGCTGGATACTCAGTTGATATTAAGAACTTTCTATGATGATAGAGTATAAACGGGGTATTGTAGACCATGTGGGACCCCTTTTAATTCAAATTCTATGAGGATTTCGTTATCTGGATTGTATATATAATGAATAAATGAATTCTTTGAAATGTAAAGTAAATTTAATTAGAGGTTTAATAAAATTAAGCTACTACCAAACAACTACTTTTGCAAACTTGGGTTATACCATTTTTTATTTTATTTTATTTTTTCTCTCTTTGGAAAATTGACATAAATAGCTTTAATGAACTTTGCAAAATGCTATTTCACCACTTTGGTTGACACTATCAGTGACAGAATGATTTGGAAAGGGAAGGAAGAATGAAAACAAAATGGGTTTGAAAAAGGCAAATGAAGATGGGCCCTAATTAGAAACCTGGTGAAGCCCATATAAAATAAAATGAAAGAAGAAACGAGCAAATCCAACAATTTTGCGATAACTTCATCAGTGAATTCGAATACCAACTGAATCCATATTCTTCGTCTCCGAACGAAGAACGGGGAATAAGGTACTTCGTGATACAATTTCAAGCGGGACAAAATCTGTGAAGATGGCAGAAAGGGGTTTTCTTATGCATTTTTTACTTTTTTCCTTACTGTGAGTTGTTTAATTTTTTTGGCTATGGACATGGGCTAAGCTTTTGGGTTGGCTTGGGTAAGCTTCGCCTCTGTTTTTTAGCAAATGCATTTTATAATTCAAAATTCAAGTTTAATGAAGTTCATATGATTTAATGAAGTTTATATGGTTTGGCTGTAATTCAAGTTTAATGAAGTTCATATGGTTTGGCTGTAACCCTGTCTGAAATATGTACAACTTTATTGTAAGATTTTATAATTCAAAGTTCAAGTTTTATTAAGTTCATATGGTTTGGCTGCTACCCTGTCTGAATATGTACAACTTTCGTTGTTACGAGTTGTTTAATATTTTGGCTATGGACATGGGCTAAGCTTTTGGGTTGGGTTGGCTTGGGTAAGCTTCGCCTCTGTCTTCTTAGCAAATGCATTTTATAATTCAAAGTTCAAGTTTTATGAAGTTCATATGGTTTGGCTGCTACCCTATCTTAAATATGTACAACTTTCCTTGTTAGAGTTGTTTAATTTTTTGGCTATGGATATGGACTAAGCTTTTGGGTTGGCTTGGGTAAGCTTTGCCTCTATTTTTTTAGCAAATACATTTTATAACTCAACGTTCAAGTTTTATGAAGTTCAAGTGTTTGTGGCTACTACCATGTCTGAAATATGTACAACTTTATTGTAAGTTGCAATTGTCGTGTTAGAAATGATTTCGTTGTTACGTGTTGTTTTATATTGTAATTTATTCTTTTGTTGTAGGGAAAGAAATTTCGGAATATGTGAATGACATTATTTTGGTGGAGTCCGATAATGAAAATGCTATTGAAAATATGGATTTACTTGGTGACGATATGGTAGGAAGAGATGTTGCGAAGGTGCCAGAGGTGGGTATGAAATTTGATGATGAAAATGAAATGTTTGAATTTTACAAAAGACATGTGTACGACATAGGCTTCCCAGTTAGAAAAAGAAACTCGAAAAAGGATATATTACATTTGTTTGTAGTCGTGAAGGGAACAGAATAAGAAATAGAAGCAGTACTTCGAAGCCGCAACCAACCATTCAGAGTGGATGTAAAGCTAGGATCACTGCAACTTCAAATATTCACGGAGTATAGAGAATTAACATTGTGCGCCTCGAGCACAATTATAAAACAAGTCATTCGAAGTCAAGGCTATATCGATGCAACCAAGAATTGAGTGCACATAGTAAACGATGTCTTGAAGTAAATGACATCGCAGGAATTTCGTTGCACAAAAGTTACATCTCTGCTGTCGTTGAAGCTGGTGGGTATGAGAAAATGACTTGCATTGAAAAGGACTATCGAAACTATGTTGAACAAGTTAGACATTTAAGACTTGGAGAAGGAGACGCCGCATCAATACCATCATACTTTTCAAAAATGCAAGCACGGTGCTCGGCCTTTTACTTTAGTATGGATTTCGATGAAGAGTTGTGACTAAAGAATGTTTTCTGGCCAGATAATAGGAGTAGACAAGCATATAATGAGTTCGGAGATGTTGTCACATTCGACACCACATACCTAACTAATAAATATGACATGCCTTTTGTCCATTTCGTTGCCGTGAATCATCACGGACAATCAACACTCTTTGGATGTGGTTTGTTATCAAATAAGGATACATATACATTTGTATGGCTATTTAGGACATGGTTAGAATGCATGCACGGCCAAGCCCCGAATGGGATAATTGCAGATCAAGACAGGGCTATGCAAAATGCAATCCAGATAGTGTTCCCAAACACAAAGTATAGATAGTGTTTGTGGCATATTTTGAAGAAGTTTCCAGAAAAGTTTGGATACCACATGGATAAGGGTTCAATATTGCCACTATTCACGAATTGGTATATAATTGTCAATTTGTTGAAGACTTTGAAAGAGGTTGGAAATCGATGATCGAAAAGTATGATTTATACGATAATGAATGATTATCTGGTCTATACGAGAATAGAGAACGTTGGAATCCGTGTTATTTGAAAACTACATTTTGGTCAGGGATGTCAACAACGCAACACAATGAAAGTATGAATGCTGTTACAACTTGCTATTAGGTTCTCATGTGGTCTAGCAGGCCCTGGGGTAAATTTCGAGGCACCCTACTTAATCTGAGGTGAATAGTTCGATGCCCACTACTCAATCCAGGGTGGGAGTCTGAGACCCGCTACTCATCCGAGGTCGGAAGTCCGAGGCCTGCTACTTAATCCGAGGTGAAAAGTCCGAGGCCCGCTACTCAATCCGAGGTGAAAGGTCTGAGGCTCCGCCTAGCTAGTGATGACCCACGTATAAAGATCCTGAATTTATTATAGAGATCTCATTCGAATGATTGGTGTGACTTCTGTGAAAAGTGTATTTGTATCATGTCTTGTCAATATGATCTAAGCATTAAATGTTTTGAAAAGTTAGGAAGGTCAACTTGATGGCTAGGACTTGATGCTTTGACCGAGGAGATGAGGTCACGTGTAATTTGATCCAAGGGTCACCATTCTAGTTGTAACACTATAAATACCCCCCACCATGTAAAAGGAAAGGACAGTGTGAATTTATATACAAAAACAATACAATTTGCTCTCAAGTATATTTTTCTACCACGAATCTTGTTCTTAGCGATTGGTGATTGTTTTTCTCCAAGTCTTAAACGTCTAACTTGTTCAACATAGTTTCGACAGTCATTTTCAATGCAAGTCATCTTCTCATACCCACTGACTTCAACGACAACAGAGTTGTAACTTTTGTGCAACTGAATTCCTGCGATGTCATTTACTTCAAGACGTCGTTTAACACGTGCACTCAATTCTCGGTTGCATCGATATAGCCTTGACTTCAAATGACTTGTTTTGTGATTGTGCTTGAGGTGTACTGTGTTAATTCTCCATACTCCGCGAATATCTGAAGTTGCAGTGATTCTGGCTTTACATCCACTCTGAATGGTTGGTTGCGGCTTCGAAGTACTGCTTCTATTTCTTATTCTGTTCCCTTCACAACTACAAACAAATGTGATATATCTCAATACTCCATCATCGTCCTTTTTCGAGTTTCTTTTTCTAATTGGAAAACCTATGTCGTACGCATATCTTTTGTAAAATTCAAACATTTCATTTTCATCATCAAATTTCGTACCCACCTCAGGCACCTTCGCAACATCTCCTCCTACCATATTGTCACCCAGCTAATCCATATTTTCAATAGCATTCTCATTATCGGACTCCACCAAAATAATATCATCCACATGTTCCGAAATTTCTTTCCTTACAACAGAAGAATCAATTATAATGTAAAACAACACGTAACAATGAAATCATTTCTAACACACAAGTGCAACTTACAATAAAATTGTACATATTTCAGACGTGGTAGTAGCCACAAACACCTGAACTTCATAAAACTTGAACTTTGAATTATAAAATGCATTTGCTAAAAAGACAGAGGGCAAGCTTACCCAAGCCAACCCAAAAGCTTAGCTCATGTCCATAGCCAAAAAATTAAACAACTCGTAACAAGGAAAGTTGTACATATTTAAGACATGGTAGCAACCAAACCATATGAACTTCATAAAACTTGAACTTTGAATTATAAAATGCATTTGCTAAAAAGATAGAGGCGAAGCTTACCCAAGCCAACCAAAAAGCTTAGCCCATGTCCATAGCCAAAAAATTAAACAACTCGTAACAACGAAAGTTGTACATGTTTCAGACACGGTAGCAGTCAAACCATATGAACTTCATAAAACTTGAACTTTGAATTATAAAATGCATTTGCTAAAAAAACAGAGGCGAAGTTTACCCAAGCCAACCCGAAAGCTTAGCCCATGTCCATAGCCAAAAAATTAAACAACTCTAACAAGGAAAAAAGTAAAAAATGCATAAGAATACCCTTTTCCGCCATCTTCACAGATTTTGTCCCGCTTGAAATTGTGTCCCGAAGTACCTTATTCCCCATTCTTCATCAGAGACTGGAGACGAAGAATATGGATTCAGCTGGTGTTGGAATTCACTGATGAAGTTATCACGAAATTGTTGGGTTTGCCCGCTTCTTTCATTTTATTTTATATGAGCTTCACCTGGTTTCTAATTATGGCCCATCTTCATTTGCCCTTTTAAAACCCATTTTGTTCTCATTTTCAATTTCATTTTTCCCTCTCTTTCCACATCATTCTGTCACTGACAGTGTCAACCAAAGTGGTGAAATAGCGTTTTTCTTGAGACATTGTCTTGAATAAGAACTCTACATTAAATAATATATATATTTCCTATCGTTGAGTTCAAATTGATGATTATAAATGAAATATAAGTTAATTGGGAGGATTGCAATTTTTTTTTTGAAAAAAATTACCTTGTCAAAAGTATGATAAAATTCACAAGATGGACCATCTTTGATCAAATTTTGTGACGCGATTTTTTTTTTTTAAAGATAACAATTTGAAAAAATATCGAGTCCTGTAAAAATGAGTAATAATTTTAAATGTTCGTAAAAATTAATTTTTGAGTTTTGCTTAATAAAAAAAGAACTTTTAATTTTATACAAATAGACGCTAAATATATATATTTTAACGAAAATATTGACATAAGTCTAATTTTTATTTTTATTGTTTTTGTCAGACTAATAATTATTAAATCCTTTTTCAATTATAATAAAAAATAAAATAATTACAAACAAGAACCCTTCCTCTCCTCTCTGCTGTTCAATTCAAGTTCGTCTCTCTCAAAACTCAAAAAGTACAAGATTCTGCTACACACGCCTACAGCGTGGCTGCCCCCACCCTACTCCCACCCAGAGAGTATAATTGGAATGTAATGCCCAGTGTATGTATTGATATACAACAGGAGAGGATAAAGGGAAGAAACAGAAATCATTGTTACTGCTAACATGGCTGAAACTGAGAATTCATCACCCGAAATATTCATACCTGACGAATGGTCTAATGCAGCGGAAGCCATAACCAATAATTCAAATTCTTCAAACCCTCCATCTGTTTTTGATTGCGGCCCCAAAAACAGCGGCAAAACCACTTTCTCCCGCCACCTCCTCAATGTCCTGCTTCAAAGGTTTTTTTTTTTTTTTTTTGTAATTTGGTATTAAATTTTATTTATTAATTAATTTGTTAAACTGGGCTTTGTTTCTTGTGTAGAATTTCAATTAATGGCTTAGTTACTGCATTATTTGTTGTTGAGGGTATTCTTTGTTCATAACTGGTTTATTGGTACTTCGAATATTATGTGACATTTAATTTGATAAATTTGTTGTTTTTTTGATACTTGGATGAATTGTTGGCGATATTTAATTGTGTCTATTTATAGGTTTATTTGAAAGATTGGAACTTGTCTATTTTTTCATAATTTATTGGTTCTCAAGCTGGAGTTAAAATATGAAATACATCAGCATCCTGCATGTACTCTGCATTATACATGGTCTTTTATTTATTTCTGTGTCTGCTTGTGTTGATTTGCAAAATCTGAACTTGAACATGTTTTCGCATTGAATTACATAGAGATCAATCTATAGTGTGGTGTGGATATGTGCAATTCACTGGACCTACGAATGTATTCTTGACACTTTGCAATACATCTATTTCTATGAATTGGTAGATGGTGCCCGCATAGAAAAGAGATATATGTACAACAACATTATGCATGTGAGAGTGGGTGGTATAATCTGCAAAATTGGAGCTTGAATTTGTTTCACATAGACTGTATTTGTAGATTGATGAAACGGTGTAGGAAGAACCTGCAATTCATAATTCTGATGGAATCCCGATTTTTCATTAATTAAGAGTAGATGTTCAATGTATGAGTTTTGTATTTCAGGTACAGCAAAGTTGCTTACCTGGATACTGATGTTGGGCAGACGGAATTTACTCCTCCTGGTCTTCTATCGCTTACTGTGGTTGACAAAGTAACTCCAGGTACGCAAATGGTGTTTACCGTTTTACTGATGCTCTCTCTCTCTCTCTCTCTCTCTTCGGCCGAAGTCTACTTTTTGTTTCTTTTGTAGTCAGATCAAGTTTTCCTAATAATTTTTTATTTTTTCTGCTTGTTATTTAGATTTGACAATTCCATGTCTCAAAACCCCCGACAGGTATAAATCATTTAGCTTTTATTTGATTATTTTCTGTATTTAGCTACTAGAGAGGAATATGCAATCGATAAACTGCTTATGCATTTCTTTGGCTGGAAGAGATACTTTTGAGGACGAGTTTGAAAAAAGATAAATTTTTTAGACATCTTGCAAATCTGTGTTGATAATTTTGTTGTAGTTTGTTATCTGGCAATGATGTTCTCCTCTAATTTGTGTTGTTTTAATATTACTTGTTTGAAAATGCTAATAGCAATCACATCTGGAAGCATTTAGAATTTTGCTCGTCTCATTTAGCATCTGCAATTATATTAATGCATTTTGGTGTTCGACTGTTCGTTAATACAAGCTTCTTTGGAAGTTTGAATGAGTTCTCATAATGATAATTGAAGTTGCATTTCTTCAGAAATGAAGCATGAAATTTGTATTTTCATGAACAATTGATTCGTTAACTCTTGGTCCCTAAAATTTAATAGAATGTAGAGATTATGTACTGTTTGTGCTGTGATCGCTTAATCTTTTGATCTAGTGTGCAAATAATCAATAATTTGACTAGCAATTCTCTATGCACACAACATTATACCGTGGAGGCCTTGTTTAGTGAAATTTAGTGCATATTTTCAGCTGGTTAAGCAATATGTCTATCAAATATATTGAATGAACTTTATCCAACTATTTTTTGTTGAAATTTCCTTTCAGATGCTTTTTCTTCGGTGATATCTCCTCAAAAAGGAACCCAACAGCATATTTGACCTGTATATTTTCCCTGTATGATCACTATCGAAAAGAATACTATATGAAAAGAACGACTGACAGCCAGGATAGTGCTGGATTGCCACTTGTCATAAATACCCCTGGCTGGGTTAAAGGTGTTTTTACTGTCAATCCTTCTATTTCTCGACATGATGCTATAATTTTTTGTTTTTTTAATTACTCATGCTTAGTGTTAATATTACTCGTTCTCGTACGTATAGATTTCAGACTGTCTTGTTTATTTTCTGTGTCAGGTATTGGTTATGAAATACTGGTAGACATGTTGAAGTATATGTCTCCTACACATGTGGTTAAAATTTGCATTTCGTCTGAGATTAAGAACTTACCAGCTGGGGCATTTTGGTTAGACGAGGGAAATACTGATAAAGTTACCGTCATTGAGATCAATTCTGCTCGTCAGGACCATTTGAAGAGATCGTATGTTCATTGCTTTTTCATTTTTATGTTATAACTTAGTTTACTGAAAATTGTTTTTCCTTGTCAATGTGAATTATATGCGGTGGTCTAGAGTTCCTCAGAAGATATTTGCCCATTGTATATTTTCTAACAATTAGTCTTTTCCAGGTTGCTGGTACAAAAAGATTCTCGTCTTCTGAGAGATTTACGTGTAATGGCATATTTCAGACAATGCTTTCCTAGTGAGATGAATATCTCCACAATTAAGGAACTTGCTCGTGCATTAGCTGCTCACCCTCCTTATGAAATTTCTATATCAAGTATCAAAATAAAACATATTCATTGCGAGGTATGTTCAGCTATGTTGCATCTTGACATTATTTGCTGAACATAGATATACGTCATTTTTTTTTCTAATTTATGATGGTCATAAAATTCCGTTATCTAGGAATGAATTTTTTGATAGTGCACTATCTTACTGTTAGGTGCCAAAGACTGAAACTTTCTACAGCTTGAATGCGACTATTGTTGGTCTGGCAGTTAGTTCTGGAGATTCCGACCAATTACCTCATTGTGTTGGCTTGGGTTGGTCACCTTGTCTGAACTTTTTATACTTGTCCTATGCTGCTTTTGATTCTCGTTCTTCTTTAAGTTTTATATTTGAAGCATCAATCATTATATTATTTCACGTGAAGCCTCAGTTTTTCTTTTTCAAAAACCAGGAATTGTGAGAGGCATTGACACTTTCAAAGGTTTGCTCTATGTTATTACCCCCGTCCCACAGCAGACTCTGGAGGATGTTGATCTTTTGCTTCAAGGCTTCATTCCAATTCCTACTTGTTTACTGCAGGTACACCTCTTTCCATGACACGCCTTTCATTTTTATTTTTTTCTGTTTGCAATATACAAAATTATATTAGAAATAAAAATAGTTTATAGAGAAAGAGAAGTTAAAGAGCAAATTATTTATGTTGCGTACTTGAGAGGAAATGAGACTTTTATTTGCTTGTTTTTCTCCTTTTCTAATTTAATCCTAGGCAACATATGAATTTCGGTGAAAAATTATCTTGTTTGGTTTAGTTAATATTCAGATTTTTAGTAAATTTTGATAAAAGTGTGAAATCTGTGGTTGAAAAGTTAATAAAAGTTGTGAGTCCCTTAAAATGTGTGGTTGAGAATGAGTTTGAAGAAAAATGAGTTTTAGAAAATGGTAACAAACAAGGGCTAAAGTTAACCACTCCATGCATTTTTGAAGCAATCATCCAAAAATGATAGTCAAATTAATCATCAAAGTGGTCGATAATCCGTCAATATTAGCAAGCTTAGATGTAACTTGCAATGACCCCACTTTAGAAACGGTATGCGCAAGGTTTAAAATGAAGGTCTATTTTTATGCTCAAATGAGATTAAGGTCGTGGCTAATTTCAATTTATGATTTCTAGCTTCCGAATCAGATTTTTTCATATGGGAGAAAGAATTAGAAAGGGCTGGGGGAATTAATGCTGGTAATTAGAAGAAAAAACAAGCCAAAATCTTAACATAAAACCTTAGCCTCTGTTTGGTACATATTGATGATCATTATGGAGAAAAAAATGATGTTTTGAATAATGATTTTTTGGAGAATGTGTGGTTAAAATGTAGGGAAAAATTTTGGGTTACGTTCAAAATATTTGACTCTGTGAATGTGTGATTGAAAATGAGTACGAGAATTAAAGAGTTTTATTTTAAAGGGAAACAAATATGAGTTTATTTTTTTCCAACTTATTTTCAAATGCACAATCTTTCAATAAAATAATTTTGCACGTGGACACATAACCCCACTTTTTAACCATACATTCTCCAAAAAAAAAAAATCACTTTTTTTTTTCAAAAAATCTACATCAAACATGCCTTAGTTTCATACTCTCTTAGAATCACTATGTTCAACCAGCAAATGGATGAAATTATGTGCTTTTGTATTATATATAGACTTGATTTCTAATAGACTAATGACGATTCTTGAATTCGGCTATTGTTTTTGTATATTTTGGGTTTACTTCAATTTGCTTGTGCCATTGACCTCGAATGAATTTGGCTACAGTTCCTTCAAATGAGTTTTATGTTCGCCTAAAATTGCTTCGTCCTCCCTTTCTTTTGATTTTGTTGCCATTTTTGCATGTTTAGCTATTTTTAATCTCGAGTTTTTAACTGGAACTCTCTTTTTCAGGTAAAAGGCTGTATTTCCCCTTACTTGTCTGCGAATGTCCTATCTACTAATTAGGAGCGAAGGCCGGTAGTCGAAGAGTTTTGTATACTGTCTCTTCTACAACTATCCGAGATGTTAGCTTCTCCACTTGTGTCTTGTTTGGCATTTATTACTTTAAACACATTTTACGTAATTTATGGATCTAAAAACATGTTACAATGAGAGAGATTTTTCCCACTCAATTGTTTTCCATATCGTGTCTTGTGTACCAGACATGTTATGGTTGTCTATATATGTGCTTTTGACACTAATTTACCGTAACAAGTTGAATTTAACTTTAATGTTCGACTTTTGGGTCCCACAACTTATTTGAATATAACTCTGCTTGCTTATAAGAAGCATATCTTTTTTTTTTTATGTCCACCCAAACACACTCTCAATGAGTTCAATTAGGGGGTCAATTTGGCTTCACGGTTCGGGAGGGTTGTGGCTCAACTTGGGAAAAGCCCAAGTCGAGCCTGAACTAAGCCACACGAGCTGAAATGCCGATGACCAGCCAAGCCTTTAAAAAAATGAAGAAAAAATCAACGTGCGGTAGGCAATGTGTCTACCTGCAATAGTAGGTAGCTACTGTTGCCTTGCATGTAGCTGTCACACATAGCTACACAGGCTCGGCTCGATAAGGCTCGAGTCGAGCATAGATTTTTTGGCCGAACAAAAGTTCGAATTTGTTCGGCTTGGGCAAAAAAAAAAAATTGAATTATTTTTACTCGAGTCGAGCCCGAGCTTTGAGTTTCGGCTCAGCTTGTTATTTCAATTTGGTCAGAGTCGATACTCTAGCAAGTCAGCAATCATTCAATGGAAGTATAAGTTAGATTTCACTTGATTCTAGAGATGTTAAGACGGACGGACCGGCCAGATCTATGAAAATCGGCTCGGATCAACCCTGGATCGCGGGTCGACTCGTGACCAGAGCGGACGGTTCACGGGGTCAAGGAGGTGTGACTCGCGGGCTTCGCAGGTTGCACCATCACGGGCCGCGGTTAACCCGCTGGCTCGTGAAATATTATTATTTTTTAATTTTAAAAAAAATTGATAATAGTAATTAGAAATGCATTTAGATGTTATTTGTTTAAGTTAAATTTAATTTTACAAAGTTATAAATAATTCATGNTTAAATATAACTTTGCAAAGTTATAAGTAATTCATGTAACATTAAATTTGAATTCTATGTAAACATTTCTTGGTATAAATATGAATTTATCATTTTGTTCAATTCTTAGTTTACATTTAACAAAAAAAATATTTTTTGCTATAAATATGAAAATTTTTATATTTTTATAATTTTATTTATACAATAATACGGGCCAAATCGAAACAAACCGCGACCTACATGGGCTCGGCCCGGATGGGTCAGCGGGCGAGCCTGGGTTGTAGTCCAAAATTTGTGGGCCGACTCGGAACCGGTCCGAAACCCGTAGCGGGCGGGCTTTTTTTCACACGGGCCGTACCAGGCTCATATGTTGGCGGGCTTTATGAGGAAACTCTCGTGAGTGAATTTCAAATTTTATTCCTACATAACCTAATCAATTCGAGCAGGCACTCAATCTTTGGCAACACTGAAATCATTGATTAAACTTAGAAGATGTATTCAAAATTCATCGAAAATTTCCAAAAAAAAAAAAAATCTCAAAAATCCAAAATTTAGCCCAAAAAAGGGCAGTGTGGTTTCCTTGTTTTCCTAGGTTGGTTGAGAGATTGACCGTTAATTCTGGTAAATAGTACACTTGGCAATTTTTCTATTTTCCAAACAACCTTTACCATATATAGTTCAAATCAGCACCACCATTCAGTTCTGCTGCAACATAAAATCAGACAAAATTTGTCCATCTTCCTCGTACAGACAAAAGCTAGATAGAGAAATATAGAGAGAAAAGAGAGAGAGGTCATGATCTGGGGATGGTCATGATCTATCTCATTTAATTTCACTTATTTGTTTCGATCTACGAGTCAGGTTTTCCTCGGTAACTGTGACAGGATGGCGGCTAAATCGTTCAACAGCTTTGTCGAAGAGAAGTTGGGAAAATTCCCACATTTTGTGATATATGCCATTCTTGAATGGGTGATGATCATTTTACTCTTCGTCGACGGGTTTCTCGCTTTCATTTCCAATGAATACGCCAAGTTTTTCGAGTTGAGAATTCCGTGCTTGTTTTGTACGAGGATTGATCATGTTCTTGTTCATAGGAACTCGAGTTTTTACTACAACGATTCCATATGCCAGGTTCACAAGAAGGACATCTCGTCCCTCGCATACTGCCACATGCACAAGAGGCTATCTGATATTCGTAGTATGTGTGAAGTTTGCCTTCTTTCGTACGCAACGAAAAAAGATTCTGATTGCGATAAGTACAAGTCTCTAGTCGGGATTTTGCACAAGGATATTGATTTATTCGTGGAAGATAATCCGAGAATGAATATAAAAAGGGGAAAGAAGGATGAAATCAAGCAATTGAACGATAAGGGTGGGATTCCTAGATGTTGCTGCTGCAATGAGCCTTTGGAAAGAAGACCCTCCTCTAAGTATAAGAGAAGTTTATCGATGAATGCTCCGACTCCATCTCCTAGGGCATCCTTACTCAGAAACGAGGAAGGACGAAACATAGAATTGCCTCATGTTAGGTACTCCGAGCTTAGATTCACGTCAGATGCTGAATCAGAACTTCCTGAGGAGGAATATGCTCCAGATGGAGATAATCGGAGTGAGTTATATTGCTCTACCACTCTCTTTGTTTTCTGTTAGAATAGAATGTATAAATTCTCTTTCACCAATTGATTCCATTAGCAAATATTTTTACAAGGTTGACTCTACATTACTCGACAGTTCGAAGGAAGAAGTTTCTTGTTTATGTTTTGTTCTGTCCTATTAAATACTGCACATCAAATGTGCCTCGATACGTTAACATTATTTAACTTTTGTGTATGAAATCGGTGCTAAACTGGTTTTCCCCTTCAAAAGGACAAGTTTGTGATGCCAAAGATATTACATGAAATTTGAATCCTAATGGCTTGTCTAGATAGGAGGATTGAACAGTACTTGATAATGCTAAAAAAGGAGAAACCAAGGGGTTCTTTTTGTGTTTTAATTGTGTTTTGAGTGTCCATTTTTAGATTGTTGAAAATGTGTATTTTTTGGCATTTTGAAATTCGTTTTGAAAACATCCAAACCGCGTTTTGAAAATTTTGGTTTAATTATAACTGAAAACACCAAAAACGACAAATTGTTGTTTTGAATGTTTTTTTGTAAATTTTTATCTTATTTTCAAAAACGTGTTTTCAAATATAGGAAAGAGAACGCGTTTTTACTATTTTGAAAAATCGAAAACAGAACGAATAACGAACATGCACTTACATTTTTTTGTTGTTTTAAAGTAGGTAGAGAATATATCAAAGCTGCTGCAACAGTTCCAGTGCTACCAGATTATGAGGATTATGAAGATTTTTGCAAAACCCCGAGTTCTGTCCGAGGAGGAAACAAATTTTTCGGGATTTCATTGTCTGATTCAACTCAGGACAGTCCTAAATGGGCTAACAGAGGAGCTCGAAAACAATTGGTAGACAACTTTTTTTCCCAGCTTAATGATGCTCATAATGAGACAGGTAATGACATGTTGAGTCATTTGAAGAGACAAGTTCGTTTGGATCGCAAGTCCCTGATAGAATTATACATGGAACTGGACGAAGAACGAAGTGCTTCTGCAATTGCAGCGAACAATGCAATGGCTATGATTACTCGACTGCAAGCAGAGAAGGCGTCTGTCCAAATGGAGACCTTACAGTATCAGAGAATGATGGAAGAGGAGGCCGAATATGATCAGGAAGCTATGCAAGTAATGAAAGACTCGCTCTTAAAAAGAGAGGAAGAAATAAAGGTTTTAGAGTCTGAACTCAAGGCGTACAGAGAAAAATACGGGCATATCAAGAAAGTAGGCAGTGACATTGTTGAAGCTGATGCTGATGAAAATTATCAAGAAATAAAATCTCAGTCTTTGTCATCGTTAGGTGAGAAATCAGACTGTGGTAGCTTGGGTGGAGCAGATGAAAATGAAAAGGAACTTCCTTATGATAGATCAATGGAATACAGAGGAGGGATTTCGGATGAATCACATTTAGATTTCGAGAGTGAACGGTCTTATCTTTTAGGTCTTTTGACTGAACTCGAGAAAAAGATACACACACCTTTAGATGAAGGATCTGATCTCTTAGAGGTCGATGCACTTGAGCATGAAGACGGAACTAAGGTCACACTTAAAAGAGAAGTGTCTACAATCAGGGAGAGGTTGAGAGCTATTGAAGCAGACAGTAGCTTCTTAAAGCATACTGCAATGACACTACAAAGAGGCGGTGAAGCAACTAAACTATTGACCGAGATAGCTCAGCATCTTAGGAAGCTTAGGCACTCGAATAAAACTTCCTCAGACAACATAAATGCATGATATTTTTTAATCCTAAAGGTGATGTCTTATTTTATTTTGTCTCTTCTCCTTGTTGGTATGACACTGCTGACATATTTGGTATTCCGTACTAGGCAGGATTGGATAGTACAATAAATAAGATTTCAGCTTCTTTTTACCATCTAATATTGTGTAATCCACCTCACCAAACACTTCATTTAATTTCAGCATATTATTACTTATATAATCAACTTTTCTGTTTGCAGTTCCTTCTTACTCTCTTCAGTTTCCATCTCTCGTATTAGGATGTAAATACTCATATCTTTACTGCACGAACATGGAGTCGCAGCATGGAAGTTTCACGGAGCACTTGGTTGTCATTCCCTCAACATATTTCTGTAAATTTCCAATACCTTGTCAATTTCTAACTTCAAATCAAGAATTCTAGTAGTTTTTACGCGTTTGTAATAATTGCAAGATGCGAGCATGAACCAATTCTCTGTGCAGGAAAACTTTGCATTAAGATCAGGCAGCCTTAATGTCAGAAGAAAGCTGTTCATCCACAAATAATCTAAATTTAGCACAGAAAGCATTTTGAACATAGATTGTTTGCTGATCGAAAATGGACTGACTTCTTGTTAACATCCCTTCACAGATACGTACATGAGTCAAGCATTTACCGGTATCAGGGGATATTAGAAGAAAGGGGGCGCATAGAACTCAAAGCTTATTATCAGCATTACAAAAAATGAGTCTTGAAGTCTTTGATACAATTTAGATTCATTTTTTGATTTTTTTTGATTTTTTTTATTTTTAAAATTTTTCATGGACAAATTCTTTCTCTAGAGCTTTGCAGAAGAAAAAAAAAAAACTTTTACTGGAACATGCTTATGATTGATTTCTTGTTCAATGGTTTTCGTAAGTGAATGAATTTTGAATATTCATGCATTTTGATTGGTTTTCCTAAGTGAAATCTAAGGAACATTTATAACAACAATAAACTAAGTTTTGTTCTCAATAAATTTGGAGTTGACTATATGAATCATTTCTCATATTTCCTTGCCTTGTCATGTGTTGTTTTCTATTGCGAGTTGCTTAGTGTATATCTCCAAGTCGCCCAAATGGACTATCTCTTGAGGAGAGCTTTAGTTTCAAGCCCCTGTCTGAAACGATATGTATATTATGCTAATATGCTTTGGATGATCCACATTTTAGGACCAGGTATCAATGAGTACATTGAACTATCAATGTGCTCGAAAGTCCTGAAGCACAATTATGCAATTATCATAGACTCTACCACTCAGTTAATATCCCATTATTCAAGCCCTTAATTTGATGGCACAATGTCAAAAAGCATCTTTGTAACCTTTCAAGTTCAATTCAAAACTCCCACGGGCAAGTTTAGTTACATTATGTTTGCATTGCTGGACAATAATACAAAGATAATCAATAAAATTTTAACTTCTTTTTCTTTCATTTTTCTTAGCTATTTGAACTGGTGCATAGAGACATGAGGTGGGATGTCCTAGCCCCCAGTACGGTCCACCCCTTTCCCCAACATAGTTCGAAATTTTCACAAGCCCAAACTGGCCCTGTCAAAGAAAATGAAGCCCTCCAAAGCCCGTATTGAGCCCGGGTCATCCAGGATTCAAGTTCAACACTTTTCATACACTGGCCCGCAGGCCACAGGCCTCTATTGCCATTTTCCAGGCTCGGTATGACTGTACTGGACCCAGCCCGGAGCTATTCTACACCTCCATTGCTGCTTATTTATGGACTGATGAACAAAGAAACATTGTAGGAGCAAATTGAAAGAACATAAACAATATAGTAAGACATTTACTTAAGAGAGCTGCTTTAGGTCACCATTACAAAGTACAGTAAATTGTGTTAGGTAACAATTCATCTCTACAGATAAACAGAGACTGACTACAAATTCAAGATTTCTCTTGTACATAGAAGCAACAATTCTCTGATAACAATGCAGGAGATGAAGTTTCCTTCTGACTAACGACAATAAATCGAGGTTCTAATAGGTTGATCTATTTCTGAGCTGCTAAGATATGGGTCATGTTGGTCGTTCAAAGCCATTTCCCACCTGCAAATCGAGCCATTCGACTTGTGGTCCTTGAGCATATTCTCTTGGTGCTTGTAAGCCAAAAATCATTCCAGTGACATCGAAAGTTGGTGTTGCTAGCTGCAAAACAATATTTACAAGTCAAAAAACATAAATATTGACTGTCGAATGGGAATCTCTGCCTTGCCGCATTATTTGGTTGAGTGGAACTATTCACATACATCAGATAATACTTTGAAAGAAAAAGATAGCTTCGCTCTAATGAATGTGCTGCATGCCTAGAACATTTTAAAGCAATATACCTGAATGTAGTAGTAACTCAACAAGAGTGAAGGTATTTTCTTATAACCACATTCGCAATGCAGCAAACAGCAACTGAAACTAATTCACATCAAAAGAATTATAGTGACAAAGATAGCCTCCTAAATATGGTAACTGGCAGAACTGATGTTGAAACCAGAAGGGCCATAAAGTAAAACATGGGAAAGGGGCTTTTATATAGATTTCTTTCTGAAGTTAGAGTCAGCAAGTCATCTGCAGTGATGTTCTGAGAAGACACCCGACTTTTTATTTCAACAAAGCGTGTGGAGTATCTATCCATGTGTACGGTCGTGGAATTGTTTACACTCACTGGCACTCTATGAAACAAAAGATTTCTCAAATACTCCTAGAATGAAACGGTGGCAGCGGAAAGCGGGACATGGGAGCAACGCGGGAACAGGACCGGGGGTGGGGTCTAGGTTTATTGTAGTTCACATTTGTACTTTCACGATTGGGATAGTGTTAGGAAAGGGGAAAGGAATCGTGACAAGGAATTTTCTTCACTCTTGGGCACGTTTCCTATCATTTTTCAATTTTGACAGCTCACATCAACTGAACTGTACTCTGAATCGTCCGTGTTTTAATCATAACCATAAGATCAATTTAAGTCCACAGAAGACCAAGACCATAGAGAGTAAAGTGAACACAACGAAAAAAATCAAAAAGATGGATAAAAGGCAAGCAGTAAGTGCAGCAACTTTATGTTGGGCCCCAGTTAAAAGAGAAACACCAAAGGTTATGCGTGAATTGTGGTTTCTAGCTCCTACCAGTTTCTAAAAGTCATCATAAAAAAATGTTTTTGTATGGAAAAGGAGAATAAATGTCATTTAATGCTGAGTTGCAATGCACCTCTTTTGTTCCAAACCCCATAAAAGAAAGTAAAACTCTCAAGGAATCTTCAGAATTTCGTCCCTAAGAAACCCATAAAGGGCAAAATCTCTAGACAATTTCAGTCCCTCAACATATGTAAGAGAGTTCTGCATAATCCTGAGAACAATATTTTATAAGATTCTGAATACTTCACAAAGCTATGTAATAGGCCAATAGCACCAACTAGATCTTCCCCTTGAATGCATATAGAGTCTAGTTTATTACACATGATAAATAAATCTCTAATGAAATTCGAAAAAATGAATATAGCATCATAGCGTAATTGGAAAGATTTCAGTTCCAGAAAATAAAAATATGTTTCATAAGGTGGCAAATATCTGTGCATGGAACTCACTTATCTTAGATTCCAATTATTTTATGGTCTAACCACAAAACAAAAACCTCTAGCTACAGAGCACGTGTTTACTTGTCTAAAGTACATAATTCATAGACCAAAAAGGCCCAAGTTGGATAATACCCGTGATATGGTTCTTGCCTATCCTGTTAGTAACTAAAAAGGCAACTTCTTTCATATCTTAGCTGAGTAAATGACCGGCCACAAATTTTTATAACTGAAAAAACACGCAGAAGAGAGAGGGGGGGGG
>CAIGRB010078012.1:21561-36881 GCA_903798255.1 Fraxinus quadrangulata
TACCGGATCAATTTTTAAGTTTTGGTATAATAATATCTCCTATCTTAGCAATTGATGCAATTAGACTTACTTCTTTGGGCGGAAACCCTTCGATCGTCGGGTTCAACCTTGTATTAACTACTTCAAGCTTCATCGATAAATACTAGATTATCGACATAAAAAATGTTAGATAGAAGAGAAAGTACCAAAAGATATATATATATAATAACATATGTCAAGATATGAAGAGATACCTCAACTTGACGCTGTAGTGACTGGATGTAATTAATAATTTCGTCAAGAACAACAGCTTTTCCGATAACCTGAAGAAGCAAATTTCATTTATCATCATGTTGTTTCTAAAGAACACTAAACCACAATAAAATGGAATTTGAAATCAATCATAGACAGCAAAATCTTGACACGTGTGTGTGTGTGTGTGGGGATTGAAGCTTTGACAACTTCACATCGAACTCAATCCACGGTCAATATGGACGTCAAAGCATCCAAGTCATGTCAAGAACTATCACAAAATCAATCCCAAAATGAGGGTAGAAAAGAGGAGACCTTATTGCATCCAGGAACCAAGTCTTGCAGAATTTTCATCCTCTCACTGATCTTCTCTCTCCGAGCCTAACAATAAATAATAGAAATCAAAAACTGCATTACAGATGTTTACAAAAAGCTTGCAGGGCATGGTTCGTAATAGTGGACAGAACCAGACAGTATAAGAACAATATTTTAACATATTTTCCTTGTCAATACTGTGCAGTATCACCTAATCCACTTTACAAAACATGTCACAAAGGTTTAAAAGGGTTTTACTCTCTCAGCTAGACTGTGGCTATCAGTAGCTTGGCCTCTTCTCGCTCTAACATGGATGTAATCTTTGGGTGGTTGGGGTTTACTCTTCTCTTCGGCTCCCTTGTTACCAGTCCCTGAATTTGCTTCTGCTTTCGGCTTTGAGCCATCATTTTCATCTCTGGATCCTGACGGTTTCATTCGTTTACCTTTCGGCTCATTCTATCCCACAAAGAGTAAATTGTTTACAACCAACATTCCAATACAATTAATCAAAATTAGCCACTTGACAATTAAAACTTTAGGGTGTGCTTCCGGATGAATGTATTTTGGAACAGTAGATTGACTCACAATTTATGATTGAAAAGGAAGAAAAATTATTGATTTAATGCAAAATATTATTTTATTGAATACCGTGAGATTGAAAATGATTAAAAGAATAAGAATTGCCTCAAACACGGGCTAAGAGTCCCAACTTTCTGGAAAATGTAAAAATCACAACCAGATCAACAAAAAAACTTTTACAAATTCAAAAATAGTTGCAAAATCAATAGTAAACAGTGTGGAGAGAGAGTTACCAAATCACTATAAGAACAGCTAGTGGAAACAAGCTTAGAGGACTCGTCTTCGTGAAAAGTTCCAACATCCATTCTCCTCTTCTCACCACCACTGCCACCATTTCTGCCGTGACTACCGCTCTGATCTGTCACGGTGGATTCCTCCACCGAAGCATCTCCTACTCCAAAACCTTCTCCAGTACCACCCAAATTCCGCATTCTCAGCCCCAATCCGCCTCCTCCACTTCTCCTCGGAAAGGATACTAACTCAACCAAACTACACGAAGCTGGATTCGACCCAGCTGTAAATGAAGCTTCATTTGTCAATTCAGGATCCATTTAAAAACAAAAAATTAACTAGTTACTTATATATACACTTACTATATAACATAAATTTTTATATGGTTGTCTGTAAATGTATGATGGGTGTGTGTAAATGCAGAGAAGAGATCAATATAAAGAAAGAGTAATCAGTAGTACAGTGATTACTACTGGTAGTAGTTGTTGTTGTAGAGAGAGAAGGAGACATATAAAGAGAGAGAAAATAGATAGAGACATACTATGATGTGAGGTAGAGGAAGGAGATAGGGTGGGGTGGAGTAGGGTAGGGTAGCGCGCACTGCGCTTAGTGCGTATTTTAGTGACGGAGAATCACCCATCTATCTTTTCTTTTTGGTAAATCTGAGGGGTTAATTTCACTAATGGTCACTGAACTTTCATTTGTTTCAGATTCATCATCAAATTTTACAGAACGTCTCATCAGGTCACTGAGTTACTTGACCGTCTATTATTTAACAGAAAATCTGACACGGCGTCAACTTCGTGAAATAAAATTAAACGACCAATCAAGAAATTTGAGCAGGGTTTCTAAAATTGAAGTTTTTGGTTTGGTCTTAGGTTAATTGTATCAAAATTGTTAATTAGACTATCAAGGATGCTAATTAATATTTATTAGAAAATGATAGATTTTTTTTTATTAATCTATTTAATGTTTAAGATAAAAATCTTCATAAGCATAAATATTCTTGACCAAATTACATATTTACCAAATGTGACTTTTTTTATAAAAAAATAAATAAATAAAATGCTTATCTTGTTAATATCGAAACGAAAAATACGAACTTTGAAGGGGCTAGACTAGCCTCAAGATAAAGCGGGAAAAAGAACAACTTACCATGCTCAAAATGTAACTTGAAGATTCATTCTTACTCGATGTATGTTGGTTCGACTCTTTAGAACTTGTTTGACACATATTTTTTCAAATGAAAATTGATATATTTTATTAAAATGTGAGGTTGAAAAGTGAAGAAAAATTGTTAATCTCAAAAAATGTGTGGTTGAAAATTATTTTGAAGCAAATGTGCCAAATAAGGAAACAATAAATCTATTTCGAGTATACAATTGTTGATTGGTATTTTCTCAAATTAGGTTTATGATCTCGTAATTGTGATAAAAAGTACGTTTTGAAGATTTAACGACATCGAAAGAAATAGTTATCTCACGAGCTTAACCGTTGGTCATTATATCTATAATCAATGGTAGGAAGGCTTTTTGTTTTTATTTTTCTCCTCTATTTTGTATATTACATGGTGAGATGCAAGACATAACTAAGAAAGATAAATGTATCGTTAAATTTATTAATCTCACGGTCTTTTTTTTTTTTTTTAAAAAAAAGTTAGCCTTATCAAATTTGTACTATTGACGTTCTTATAATTGGGATGAAAATACGTTTTCATATACTTTTTTACCATAAAGTTGGAGTGGATCAAAGGGCTAATATCAGTAGTTCCATTACTACTGTGTGTTTAAATGCTGGTAGTTTAATTTCTTCAAAATTACCATGTAAAGTATTTATGGGTTTCCTAATAGTATAAAAAAATTGAACTCTTTTCTTCTTTGTGTTCAATTTTAGTAAATTTTAAATCATGTGAAATTTCATCCACAACGTGCTTTCGAAGATGGTGTCTCATTTGAAAATATGAATTTTAAAATTCATATACTCGTTTGATTTTAAGACATATCAAATTGCACATTTAAGCTTTTGAGCTTTGATACCGGCCTATGTTTGAGCCCCAATTTCTGTTGAAAATAAGTTTTATAATAGTAAAAAATTTTAAGAATGTATGGTAAAAAGGTAGATTTTTTTTTTTTTTTTTTATGTGTAAAATATTTTATTGTGAGAATGTGGCTAAAAATGAATTTGACAAAAAAAATGATAATAGGAATCAAACCGAGATAAGTATTAAGATTCCACCTTAAAAAGACCGTCTTTATGCCATGCAAACTTTTATGGCGTAATCAAACAGATAGAAGAAAGAAAAATATATAATTAAGAGGGAAAATGGAGAGAATTGAACCAATAAGCAAGTTTGACATACTTTTGAGCACAATTGAACACGTTATATCGGAGAAATTCCGAAAAGGATCGAGTGTGAAGTAGAATAGACGGATTGGTGATGTTGATAAATAGGATAGATGCTCTTTTTAAAACAAGTTTACAGTTGAGAGAAGCTTTCAAGAGAGGCCTAATTCTTTTAACATTATTCTCTTGTCTTAATCCTTAGAGCCTAACTTGTCATACACAACATAATTCTAATCAAACAAATGTTGTCACTATAGAAAGTCCATCTTCAACTTTCCCAAATACGGCATTTGTATTCTAAGGCTGTGAATAGTCCATCTAACAAATATGATGCAAAATAGTAAATTAAATTTTCTACGCGTGTTGTTAGGTGTTGTTTGTGCTCGTCTTTTGACTTCTTTTAGGACATCTTGCAAGTGAAGGTTACGTTACATATGTGGTAGCTTGTGATTTGGAATTCTATATTGAGTTGTCTTTAGACCTTATGTTGTGAAGACACGTTTCAATATCACGTCTTCGTGGGTTAAAAATTCGATGATCGTTGAAATTTTCAACGTATTTTTTATTGATCATTAAACTAATAAAATTTCAATAGTCACCGAACTTATCAAAACGTTATCCCATGTACCACTCAATAATTTGAAAACCCTAACTCTTCTCCTTCTCCGACAAGGGTGCTCCATTTGATATTGAAGTCGACGACTGGATAGAGAGGGATAAAATCAAGGTAATGAACCTTAATCTCCATAGAATTTAATATTATTCTGTTGGATGTTTGTTGTTCAATAGAATTCACGAGTGTAAATTTAAAAGTTGAGAAATCGTATATTAGATCTATGTTTTTTTAATGATTTGCAATTGTTTTGAACTGATTTTTGGTAAATAGGAAATGATCTTTTTGCAGTGAGGAGAGAATTTCATGACCCGGATAATGTTTTGCTGAGCTTGGATCACTTTGGGACATGAAACCAAGTACATGGATCAACTAGGATCGTGTTAAGTTTTAGAATTCCATCTTAAAGGTTAACATTATTAACAGAAGTAACAAAAATCCTTATAAATTAGTCTGTATTTTCATTTTTATTCAATATGAAATTTTATCTCTTAACATGTCTTCGTAAGATAGTGACTCGTTTGAATAAATTAATTTTGAAATTCGTGTACTCATTTTTTTAGTCTTAATCTGATCGAATTGTTAGTTAGAACTTAATGAGTTTTGATACCATGTTAAGATTTAAAATTTAACTTAAAAGGTCAACCTGCTAAAACTCTTATAAATTGATCTATATTTTTGTCTTTATTTGATGTTGGATTTTATCTCTTAACAGGTCGTATCCAATTTCTGTAAAACATTATCCGAGTTATGAACTTTTCTCCTCAGTGCAAAAAGATTTCCGGCATTTACCAAAAATCATTTCGAAAAATTACAAATCATAAAAGGAAACGTATCTAATATACAATCTCTCACCTTCTAAATTTGCATTTGTGAGTTCTATCAAACAACAAGCATCCAACACATTAAAAAATGCGATCCCAAAAAAAAAAATTAAATTACGTGGAGATTAGAGTTTATTACCTTGATTTTGTCTCTCTCTCTGTCCATTGATGTCGACTTTAACAGCAAATGGAACACCCGAAGGAGACAGAGTTTTCTGTTATTGAAATAGGATAATCGCTTTTAATAGATGGAAGAGGTTTTTGACTGGTTTGTATCAACTAATGGCAATAATGTGTCATGTCAGTATTCCTGTTTGCCATATCAGGGAGTTCGTCAATTTTTCATTTGTTGAGTTATATATGAGATAACGATGACCATCCTCAAAACTTATAAAGTTTAATGATCAATGGAAAACATTGTGAAAAGTTCAATGGCCATTTGAATTTTTAACCCCCATCTTTGATAGGTGAACCTCTGTTTCACGGCTAAAGACATTGATGCAATTATAGGTCAAGTTGTGTGGATTTTGAATACATTTGTCTCTCTGATATGTTTGAATGCTTAACTCTCTTATATTAAAAATAATAATTTGATACACAGGTGTCCATTTTCGACGACTAATCCTGGGGTCTGCGATTCGACCCCTCATCACACAGACCACGTAAATCGCGGGTTGTGGGCCAAACTAGCCAGGGTCCAAGAGCCCCCCACTGAACTGTCAAATTGTCGAGCGAGTCAAACTCATGTTGCACATTGCCTTCCAGGAGAACTCCTGTCTTTAAGGAGAGAGACTGTCTTCCAAAAGTCTTATAAATCGAACTCGCAACCTCTGAGGTGCCAGAATTTAAGAGTATCATTCTTTGTCAGTTGGATGTGCCTCGGGGGGCAACTCTACTATATTATTGATTGCTAGTCAGATAGAGAGCTAAGCTTATTCTATGTAGCATCACAACTATTCCTTTTGCTTATCGAGTTTACTGAGTTACGATTCATTATACAATTTATGGAGTAACAAGAAATTACATATTTCACCAGTAAAATTTACTTGAATATGCTTCTCAAAAAATTGAAAATATTTTATGAAATGACATTTTGAGTTGGTTGGGACATGTTTTAATCTTTTTATATAGATATAACGGTGAACTGTCCACTACACTGGTGATGTTAAGTCGTTATGACGTCAATTTTCTTGTTCCATTAGTTAAGTGGCACCTTCACAGTGGTGATGGTCAGTTTTGAGAGTGACAAACTCCTTTCTCAACACTCACTAACTATAATCTATATGTTTTGTTTGGTATTTACACATGCCATAAAACTGTGTGATTGGTATGGAGCTCTAGCTAGTAGCTTCTATGAATTCTCATTATCCCACCCCACGCATTCGCCACCCATTACCATTTGGTCCACATCCATATAAAGACACATGCAATACGACGTGCCCACAAAAGTTTTTATTCATAGATGACATGAGAATAGCATATAGAAACATAGACAAATTTCAAGAAAAAGGTATCGTGTGATGTGATGGATTCTTCAGTTGATTTCAAGCTTTTTGATCTTGAGAAATGTCAAATTATGATTGTTTTAAGGCTAAAGGCCAAAGGGCCTTTTCACCTTTTCTATCCCTCTAATAAAGAATGTCCACCTTTGAAACAGGTATTTTATCTAAGGTTAAAACTCAACAACATAAATATATGCATTGTCAAGGTGATCTCCCATTTCTTTTAAGGCTTGATCATGATTCATGCCCTAGACTAGTTACATTGTTCGTCTCGACCCATTGGATCTAGGCCTCATTTGGTAGGAAACTTGTTTGAATGCAGATTTTCTCTCTTGCTAATCAAAGGCGAATTTTTTGTCTTTCCCAAAAACTTTTTTTCGTGATTACTCATTTTAGTGTGGATAAATTCTAATGACATATTTACTATTTTAGATCGAACATAGTCAAAGAAAATAAAAAAAGTTAAAATTTATATAGTAGTGTCCCATAATGTGTAAGAAATAAAACTCAAGTTCAAAGCAATAGATGAAATTTGAACCTAGAGAGGGGATGGAGTGTTAAGACAATAAACTCGAGAAATTCACTCTAGGATTCTAGTGATTATTGAATACCCACTAAGAGGGATCAAGTTTTATGTCATTATACCATCTTCATTTGGCAGGGACTCGATTTCTTTGACCCACAGGCGATCCTATTTAGCTCATTTCAATCACATATTTCACCAACTTTTATAAAAAAATTATTAAAAGTTTAATTTTTATTCAGACCGAATTGGGCTTGAGTATGTTAAACAAAACAGAATTGAACATGACTTTGTCAATTTAACAAAAAAACATCCTCAAGTCATCTGCATACAGATCTGAAGTTGCCATTATACTACTTAAAGGCACAATACAACTCATAAAGAGACATTCAATTGCCCTAGTACATTAACATCCAAAAATTTACTCAAACCAAGAAAAAAAAAATTAAATTTTTGAAACAAAGAATTCATGTAATCGACTTTAAATTCATCATATTCGTCATTCAAAATCCCAAGAACTCATAGTGCCATTTCTTGAAGTGCCTTTAGCCACTCCAAAAAAAAAGCCTTACAAGAAGGTCTAATGAAATGAAATGGGAAGATTGTTGCCCATTATTTCTTAGTTAAATATGCAGTGTACAAAACTATACATGGGGAGAGAGAATTTTCTCTATATCAAAAAGAGTTTGAACTTGTTCAATCTGCTCTCTGTACAGTAGTTTTGAACAAGAGGACATATAACTTATGATCCATGGAAAAATAAATGAATCCACCCACTGAATGTGTTACAAAAGACCCAAAACCTGTCCCTACAATGCAATGCCAAGCTGGTCCATACACCCCATCAAACTCCTGCAAATCAAAATAAAATACCCTTTTAATCTTTAATCAAAAGATATGAGGGGCAACCATGTTTCTTGATAAATTTATAGTGGCCTACGTCCTGTTCATGATGGATTGATCGAAATTACGATGGGTAGTGATACCAGCGAAAAATCGTTCTATTCATTACCAAGCACAAGATTACAAGCAACTATCATGTAACAACAAACAACAATAAATTATGCCTTTTTCCTATAAATTTGGGGTTGCTCCCTATATCCCTTTTGAGTTATTGCTAAACAGCTAGACTATAAGCAACTGTCACAAACCAACACGTATCTCTTCTCTGTTCGATTCATTGCTAAGCACAAGAGCATAAGCAACTATCACAATTCACACACAACAAACAACAAAAGTTAAAGGTTTTTTTCAATTGATTTGAGGTCTACTATGTGAATCCTTTTTCACTCGCAAAACAACAAGATCATAAACTATATCCATTAGCAAATTTTATAGATCAAAACAAAAATTTGTAATGATTACTAATTTGTTCACCTTTTTTAGTGCAAGGGCAAGGGTCTTGGAAGTGAACTTTTCCAAGCTATCATGAGTCTTTCTTGTACAATCCACAGCGTGAATCTGCATGAATGGGGGCATATCAACAGCCACAACCTTGACACCATTACAAGATAAGAAATCAGCCAACTCTACATGGGAACTGCAAAATGACCTTCTTGTCCCTCCATTCATTGGCAATGAATATATAGATGACCTTCTCATTTCAAACCCTTGTTGAAATCTCTTCATAATTTGTTCACTTTCTAATAAACTTGTTGGCTTCAATTGGGATTCACAAGAAGATTTTTTTGGGACATCTTTCTTTGACGGTTTCTTGATTTCACTAATATTCTTGAACTTCTCTTTAACCTTGGTTCTTGTGTTGAACTCCTCAAACACATTATTTCTTTCATTTTGGCTCTTAGACTTGGTTAAAGTGGTGCAAGAGGTGTCCAAAACTGAGGGAACCGAAATGCATTTGGCTTGGAAATTTGTGTCGTGTTGAGATTTTTTTGAGTGCCCACTGGAGGGTATTAAGGAAGCAAGCTTTTTGTGATTTGCACAAGGCTTGGAAAAGTGATGAGACGTGTACATTTGGATAGTGGTGGTGGTGGGATCTGGAAATGGGTGGGGCTTGGTGGTGGTGGTGGAGGAGGGGGTGGATTTGAGCTGCTTTTTCTGTGTGGGATCCATTGGTGTTTGTTTTAAGGTCTAATGGTGCTAACTTGAGCCTGTGAATGGATGGGGAGTTGTGTCACAGTCTGGTATTTTGTTAGGGATAAAGTCTGAAGGGAATGGAAGAGAGTCTTGAATAGGAATATAGGACTGTGCGGGGTGGGGTGGGAGATTTGAGGGGTCTTCTAAAGTGCGCCGCGAGTAAAGGGCAAGGGAGGTAAAGTCAATTAGTTGACCCTGATGCCATAGCTCAAGGCAATTGTACTTAATGCATTAATGGAAGTACCTGGATTTATTTTATAACAATGGTTTTCTGTGCTAGCTAGTAGCTAGAAACGGTAACTACCTATAACCAACCTCCTTCGGTCATTTATGTAAATCTCGTCAATTCTAACGTATCAAGAGTATTCAAGAACTCCAAAATAATTCATTCTAATATCTCGGACTGGCTGAGGGACCGGGCAAAAATGCATAATGATAGACGTCGGGTCCCTCTCTTTCACCATCCACAATAAAATAAAATAAACATTCAAGAGAGCCCCTCGGGGCACATCCAAGTTGGCAAAGGACGGGCATTGCTGGACTTACAACCCCAGGGTGGGGAGTTCGAATTCTGGATGGAGCAGCTGAGTGATGTAATACTCATTTGTGGGTGGAGCAGCTTGGTGATGTAATATTCATGGAGGAAGGCTCCCTTGGGGCCAAGAGTATAAAGAGTGCACGGACCCTGGTCAACTTGGGCATATACCGCGGTTTACCTCCGCCCATTACTGCGGGGCCGGTGATGGGGGGTCCAGCACATAGTTCGGCGTAAGCTGGGATACCTGGGTATAAAAAAAATAATAATAATAATAAACATTCAAGAGAATAAGAAGACTAATGTTATTTAATACCATTAATACTAGAACATTAATCTAGATGACTATACTTTATAAATTGAATGAATTAAATAAGGCATATGGCTTTACATTTAAATAAATTTATCATTAAATGTTACGTAATTGTCATCTAGACCGATGTTTAACACCAATAATGATGTTTAGCGTTACTTGCTAAGAATGGAAAGCACGACAAATCTTTAAAAACAGCATAATATCATCATTGATTAATTGACTATATGTTCAATAATTGCATTCAAGTAATTATATTGCTTTTGGGTCCCCACAGTAACGCTTGAAATTAAAGGCTAGCAACCACCAAATCCTCATACAGCAAAACAAAAAAAATGTTGAAACAAAGAACAAAACAGAATTTACAATCATCTTCCATGTTTGAACAACATGCCATGTCAGATCTACCTCCATTATATGTTCGCTCTACGTTTTTTCTTTTTTCCTTTAAACGCTAATGACATGTTTGGTAAAGTGAACGAGACAAAACCAAACAGTACTAACCAAGAAAATAAAGCTACAATCTTCACAATTGAACTGTCCATTCCTAACCTATCAAGTATTCTATACCAAACATGCTACGATAAGTTTTATTCAATACACAACAGAAACCACAATAAAACCATTCAAACATCTCACATATACAATGATGGGAATGGATTTGCAACCTACAGTTCGAAAGGTTGTTCCAGTCAAGCACAAAAAGCTAAAATACAGGAAATATGAAAATGCAGCCTCAGAAGGTTATGTCCAGGCAGCAGCTTCTAATTCCATGGACTGGGGAGCCGGGCATCTCTAAACACTGAAGTGCCACCTGATGCAGCAGGAGAAGGAGAAGAGGCAATGTAATTCGTTCCCGACACAGATACTGTGGGAGGATTTGAAGTGTGTCCTTGTTGCCCAGAGGGTACAAAGGTTGAAGGACTACTAACAGCTCCCAGTGCAGTTCGAGAAGAGTGAGGGACCTGCTTCATAATGGAAGTAAATGAATACACTCCACATCTCAGGGATCCAATATAATAGCTTTGATAATGTAATATGCTTAGCCAGAATTTCACAAATCTCGAGAAAGGGTTATGTATTCCATTCTGAGTTAAATAACTAACTTAAGAAAACAAACATCTCTTACAACATTTTAACCATTATATATCTACCAAACAATAATTACGTATTATAATACTAATTGATAGGTTAAGAACCAAGCTCATGTAGCCACTATTTTGGTGTCTGGCTTCAGTCACATGCCTCCTTTCTTTTTCTTTTTCTTTCTTTGATATATATAAAAAAAAAATGAAATTTACTGATAGAAGGACGGATGTAATTATAAAAATAAGTACTGGCATTCTTCAATTGTAATCTCAGAGGCATCAGAATCTCAGTATGTCCAGATAATGAAGCTCTCAGACACGTACCAGATGGTCTCCTTTATCTCATTAGATGAGGAATGTTTAATTTTAGATCATGAACAAATTAAATGAGAGCATACTGATGATACCTAAAATACTCAATCTGTTGCCAATATACATGAAAAGGTGGTTTGAGAATATTCAACCTATGACAAGTATGAAACTTCTAAGGTGTCTTCTTATTGTTCCAGATATTGAGCATTTAAATACGCAGTTGTAAGACTAAGAAATTTATCATGTCAAAAACTGAGTTACACCAATGAGCTGTCAGCAAGAATTAATTAGAAAACTAACATCAAAACTATCCATGTACAATCCCATGAACATTTAATTCAATTTCTAACTAATTAAAAGGCAGTTCTCCCATTATGCATGTCAAGCCTGGCCTAAATAAATTCATGAACTAGAAAATTTGCAATATCCACAAACCTTGTTAAAATTAGCTAAAACTCCCAAAGCAAGACAAATATGATCAGTTATCTTTTCCAACAACAGACTGGAGTTCAAAATGTATTAGAAAATACAAGGGCAACTCCATGTAGTATGATCATGGTGTACAAAGCTTCAGAAATTACCGCATTAGAAGCAGGTTTCCTCAGTTGAGAATCAGAAGATGGTGAGGTACTGCTCAAGCGTAGCACATTACAAGAACGCACATTATGGTTCCAAGCATCATCAGCTTCTCCAACATCCATACCTCCACCAAGATTTCCATCCGAGGCTGTTTTAGGTGTGTTTAGCCTAGTCATTGACCCAGAGTCATTGGTGGTATCCACTAGTAGTGGAGTAAATTGCCGGCCAGCCATCCCTTGCATACTACTTTGTCTCTTAAGCTCCTCTTCTGCATTCAAAATCTGTTCAGCAAAATCAGTACAGTTCCCTAGATAAATGCAAGAAGATATCCAGATCAATATGAAAAAATTAAGAGTAAGGAGAGGCATCCAGAATATCTTCTCTCTTATTACAACTTCCAGGGAACTTATGTTACCTGTTTCAACACTTGGACTAAACTATGTTTTTTCTCATTCAAAATTACCAGCTTCTCCTCAACCTCTTTCTTTCTTTTCTCCTTAGCAATAACATCATTCTCATAGTTGTGGGCCTGCTAAGGAAAAGGAAAAAAAGTGTGTAACATAACATTGTCACAGCAATGAAATAAAGGAAAACAAGAAACAAAAAAATTGATTACTTTTACTGCCCTCTGGTTGAAGTTCTAAAATAGCTGTTCACACAGAATTAGAGAGGAAAAAGAATAAAATAAAAAAAAATATATATATATATATACATAAAATTTACGGTTTGTGGTAAAGTGCTGACATATGAATACATTAGGTGATTTATCTTGCACCATGAGCACTATGCTGCATTCAAGTCAGCTTGTGCATTTCACTTTGCGAATGATAAGCAGTGTTCAACATACAAATCTAATTTAATTTTCACCCACTACAGCTTTAAAATGANAGGACTTGTATGAGTTTGATTGACTTGAAGATCTGTATGACTTATTTCATTGAAAACAATTGTAGAGTAGCAAGCTAAACAGAACAATCATCTGATTACTTGGAATCAAGTGTCTTAAACTAGTTATATAAGAAAGAAATTTTAAAAGGCAAAACAGAAAATCAAAACCTCAGATTCGGAATTCACCAGAACCTTTGTTTTGTCCTCATTTTCAACATTATTTCTTCTCCTCAACCATCGCATAAGGCTCTTTAATCAATTTTCCCAAACAATTTTCTCCTTCCAACAATTTCTCATCTCTAATCTCCCCTTCCCCTTCCTCGTCTTCTGCCTCTTCTCCCTCCTTCAAATCCTTTCGCTTGTCCGGGATCTGGCCTCGATCCAAATCCATTTGACATGACTCAGGTTCCGAACCAGTGTTACAATTACTGTCATTCTGATCAGAATTATTATTAACATTATTGCAAGGTCCAGGTCCAAGTCCAAGTCCAAGTCCAGAGTTAGGATTAGG
The DNA here is from genome assembly GCA_903798255.1 of Fraxinus quadrangulata. Taxonomy (NCBI): domain Eukaryota; kingdom Viridiplantae; phylum Streptophyta; class Magnoliopsida; order Lamiales; family Oleaceae; genus Fraxinus; species Fraxinus quadrangulata. The sequence continues at coordinate 35,046 of CAIGRB010078012.1, forward strand.
GTTTGAGGTAGCGGCTACATCACCAGTGGGAATGGAGGTGGACTGGAGAGAGAGGAAATTCAGGCGGTGGAAGATGAGGGTTTTGGCGTCTCTGGCAGAAAATTTGTTGGTTGGCATCAGCCATCGGTGGGTGACATTGGAGATTTTGTGCAGATTGCCTTTGTGCCGTGATGTCGGTGCCATTTTTTCTCGCTGTTTAGGTATTTCCTTCTTTCCCAGGGGTTTCCATATTTATAGCTTTTGCATATAATTGAGTTTGTCCAACTACTTCAAGTACCCTCCAATGGGTTTTTTGTCGCAGAGGCATTTAACTCAAGTCCTACGTATTTTTAAGTACTTTTGAGGCCATTTTGGTCATTCTAAACTGGTTGAGCTCAAAAACATGTAATGCCTATTAATTGGTTAAGATATGAAAGTGAAGGTCATTAATTTATTGTTTTGCTCCAAAAAAATTCAATTAACAATGAGTAGGATCGACATATTTAGCACTTTAGATTGCATAGAATAAATAAATAGGATAACAAACAAACATGTCACATGTTTCTCCTAATTAGTCTTCCATCCAAATGTAAAACTTCACTAGAAAAACACAAATTTAATATGAAGATGATGAAAATAAAAGGTTTGAGCTAGGAATGAAAACGGACATTAACTGTCCAAAAAATGCAATTTCTCATGTTACCACAAGGAAAAGAGGAAGTTAACCTAAAGGAAAATGTAATGGAAAATGTGATAGGTCTTTTATACATGACAAACCTTGTAAGAATAATGACTAAAATCCATCAATGAATCTAGTGGCAACCAAGCTCCTTAGAATACAACTTCTCAACTATCAAACCCCCCCACCCCCACCCTCAACATCAACAATACATACCTTTTCCTTTTAAAAGTTCATTTTCTATTAACAAGTTCTACACGTTCTCAGTTACAATAATTTCACCATTACAGTTTTTTAATCATTTCACCTGTTACAGTTTTTCCATATCAAAAAAATGTACATGTTAGTGCATAAATAGCACGACGGCTAGTAACGAACATAAAAGTAGTAGCCATTTATTCACAATAAAATATAATACACAATAAACATAACTCATCATATTCTCAACCACAAGGATAACTGTGATCCTTGTAGGTGCTCTAAACACAAGTAAATTTTTATTTTTATATACCGTACTGAAATGTGTCGTTTCCAAACACGCATCTTACTCGAATCATTCCATAACTATACCCTTAATAATGCTAAACAGAACAATCATTCGATTACTTGGAATCAAAAGCCTTAAATTAAAAACACTTTATAAGAAAGAAATTTTTCAACAAAAGAAACATATAAAACCAATACCTCGGATTCAGGATTCACCGGAACCATTGTTTTGTCCACATTTTCTCCATTCTTCTCCTCAACCAATGCATCAGAATCCTTAATCAAGTTTTCCAACACTTTCTCATCTCTAACCTCCTTCAAATCCTTCCGCTTCTTCACAATCTGTCCCTCATCCAAATCAAGGCGATCTAACTTAACTTCAAAACCAGAATCACTCTTATTATCATCCTTAACATCATCGGAAGGTCCCATTTCAGGGTTAGGGTTTGAGGTGGTGGCGATATCTGCGGCGGGAGTGGAGGCAGACTGGAGTAGGGAGAGAGCGTTGAGACGGCGACGACGGAGGATTTTGAAGTCTCGGAGAGAGAGTTTTCGGTCCGGCATCGGCCATCGGTGTGGTACGTCGGAGATTTTATGGAGATTGCCTTTGTACAGTGATATTGCTACCATTTTTACTCTCTGTTCTTCTGTATTTCTTTTTTTTTTCCTGGGGTTTTTTTTTTTTTTTTTTT
>CAIGRB010078035.1:0-11129 GCA_903798255.1 Fraxinus quadrangulata
ATCGATGTTCATTGTTCATTGTTTTTTATATTACAATTGCGGTATTCAAACTTATGACTAAAATTGAATTGTATGTTTACTCATCTAAAAACTAATTAAAAGTGACTTGTTGCTTTAATTAGTGTAATTTCACACGTAAGGTCAAACTTAGTAAATATCGTAATTCTCAAAAAATATAAGAGCGAAATAAGAATTTATGCTTTCCTAAAGGATCTTCTGACTAACATGCAGAATATTTGCTAATTAATAGAATGTTGAGAGTAAAAAGTTAGGAATATAAGTGTAAAAATAAAAAACAAATTGGGGATCTTGATGCAATGAACAGGTGGCATTGTTACAAAAATTGTGGCGTGGATTATTCTAATTTGAAAATAATAATATTTTATAATACACTCATATTTTGTCAAGTTCTTGAGATTCAAAAGACATTTTTAAAACGTTGGTACTATTATTGTCAAAAATTCAAGTAGGGGCGGGATGGCAAAATATTTCATCCCGTGACGTCTTTTACCCAACAAAAACACATTTTGTCCTATTTCATTGTAATTCCTAATTAATGCATGTTTGTCTAAGCTTATAATTACTCATAAGTTGGCCAAATTCTGTTTATATCAACACATTTCATATGACTCGTAATTTTTGCCTACTTTTTAACATTCTTTGAAATTCAATGCTTACAAGTATTATAAACATTGACAAACATTTTAGTTAAAGATGTTTTGGCCAAGTTCATCCACGTGCTGAAATTTAGGTCTTCTAGATCATTAAAAACTATACATTCTTTTAACATTTTTCAATAAAAAGACAAGTACAATGTATAATTTTTGTTTGGTGTAGTTAAAAATTAGATTTTTAGTATATTTCGATAGAAATTAATGAAACGTGTAATCGATGTGAAGTTAATTTTGAAAAAAATGACTTCTATTTTAATTATTGAAATATTTATTTTGATTTTGATTTCAAAAATAGTCATCTTTTGGTGAGCACGTTACTTGTATTACTCACTCAAGGCATAATACACAAGGTGAGAGGTTCACTGTTCATTCATCTGAATTTCAGATATCTATATATAATAAGCCTTGTTGGGTGGTCATTTTTTTTTTAAAAAAAAAATAGTGAATTTTTGGAAAACTTTTGATTAAAAAAGAGGATTGTTTTTAAAATTTATATGCAGAATATTTTATTGTGTGAATATGATTGAAAATGAGTATGTAGAAAAAGATTTTTGAAAGAATGAAAAACAAACATGGCTAAACATCTCCAATAAACTTTCAAATATAAAATTCTCTTTATTTTAAAAAACTAAACCTTGAAATTAGTCTCTTTAATTTAACGTTTTAAAATAAAGAATAAATTTGACTATTTACATTTAGAGAATCAAATACTATTCTGTAAATTTAAAGATGCCCTCATCATAGATAACATGCTCTTTAAGAATAAAGCGCATTTTGAAGATTTTCTAATAGATTAAAGATATGAATAATTACACTTTTTCGATATAATTTGTATAGGAATGTAGATTTAATTATATTACTTTTGTAGAATAAATATATGATTAATTCCATAATGGTATTCGTGAAATCTCACTAGAGATTGGAATATTCTATTAGTCCTAGGGCATTCGGCTAGACTTCTAGGGATAGTGAGACTAGCTTGCGAGCATGTTTGAAGTGCTTACTATAGAAATTTGGTGATCATAAATTGTGGATCTTACGAAATATATGGACAATAAATATGTAGTTGTGAATATTACAAAATGTATGAATAAGAAATATATTTTACAAACTAAAATTATAATTTAAGCTTTACCAAACATGTCGAGCTTGATCTGATTTTTATGAAAATGTAAAGAACCTACCAATGTTAATTTTTCTTCTGCATCTCAGATTAGGGGGTCGATGCTTAATACGACTTCAATATGTACAAATTTCATATGTTGTAATTGAACTTTCAACAAAACTTCAATTAGGTCACTAAACTTTAATTTGTTTCAATTGAATCACCAAGCTTAAATTTCATTTCAAATTGAGTCCGTAAACTTTAATTTTTAGTTTCAAAATTTCACAATTCCATCACCCACCGTGTATCAATTTGATAGAAGTTGTTTAATTAGTTGTTAGGCAGCAATGGTTGTTCCAAATAATCTCTCTGTGGCATACTAATTTACAACTATGCCAAATCATTAAATGTTCTAAAAAAACAAGCATTTTAACCTTTCAATCTAAGGACATTGATATAACTTCATTTTACCATTTTTTTTTTCTTTTTTTTTTTGGTTATAGGATGCTACATAGGGATTGTGGAAGATAAGTCATACTACTAATGCCTAATAAATAATTTCTGTCAATTATGAGGACAATAACTGACGGAATGTGAGAGAATTGAAAAAAAAAAATTGAAACTAAACTGAAGTTCAATGACTCAATTGAAATAAATTAAAATTTAGTGATCCAATTAAAATTTCGCTCAAAGTTCAGTTATTGTGGATAATCTGGTTATGCCACTCATTTGGTGGCAAGCGCTACCACACAATCTTTTTTTTTTTTTAAAAAACCGTAGATGTTCGAACCAGCTTGCCCGCATCTCGACTAATTCTACGAGGCCCTGAAGTTTACGGCCAAGCACTCACCTCAATGTCCTGAAGGGACTCGAACTGATGACTATTGTGGAGAAAACTCAAGACCTGACCAATTGAACGCCCCTCAAAGTTGCCACACAATCTTTTGTAAGCAAACAAGACAACACATTATAGCCATGAAATTATATTCGTGTTTTTCAATCATCACAAAAAAATAAAATAAAATAAAATAAAAAAGGTATGTATGACATTCACCAGTTTATCAACAACTGTTCGACGCAAAGATTTTCAAAATATCACCTTAGGTCCTTAGCATTGCCATCAACCAGAGAGCTGATGTCCCTGTGCAATCAACCCTTGCTTTTGCTCCAACTATTCGTCGTTCTGGCCGCTTTCGTCCCCTTTCTTCAAGAAGATTCTGTAACTGCTGTAGACTGTTGCTCTGTATTAAACACCCTCAATGGACGCCATCAAACATCTCAGCTGCATGTACTCAAAAAAGGTGGCAAAGACCCATTAATAGATTGCTATTTTTTCTTAGTAGTAATGGCTTGTAGACTTGGAGGCAAAAGTAATTGAACATTCTGTCTTATGTAGAAGTACCTGCTCCTCTAATTCTTGAATCTTCTCGTCCTTCAGATTTAAAAGCTTCTTCTCCCTAGCATTTTTTAAAAAAATTTCAAAATCAAGATATCATTAGAGCTAAAGGTAAAAGATTTAGAGCAGCGCAGTACAACCGATATGCTATTCATGAGCAAAGAGACAAGGCTGCACCACAATCAATGAAATGCTCTATGACTGACGAATCATGTGTCTCTACTCGGCTAGGACTTCACCACCAAGTAACCGTATATGTTATGCTCTAGGTCCAATCAACTCTGGATACACACACTTTTAATTGGGTCTTACTTGTGAAGTAAGTAGCCGATCTCACGAGCTAAAGTGTGGTAACACTTAAATGAACACGTGAATGTTTTATCATATAACAAAACATTGGAGACCCGTCGGGGAGATTCCACATGGATAGCTATTAGAGTGTCATTGGTTAATTTCTAACATTCGATTCGACTTGAGGTCATCATAGTGTCTTATATGAGGACAATCATACTTTGATGATATTAAATGTTGTTTTGCCAAATGTCACTAATATTGCAAAGTTCGAGTATGTCAAGAATCATACGAAAATTGTGAATGGTCAATAGAGAATTCGTCACTCTCAGATAATAAGAAATTATGATCTACATTTCATTCAATTAAGTTGATAATAAAATCATTGGTTAAAGTGTATTCATAAGTTGAAAAGAAGTTTTCAACTTACATTAACTTAATAGTAAGATGAAATATATGATCGAAAATTGAAATTGACACATAATTTCACGGTATATGAACAAGTTTGTGGCTTTGTTATGACATTTTTACATGTATTGTCCTGATATATTATTAGATGTCAATTTGAGACGACAGATGTGAATTGATGATAAATTAAAATAGGGTATTTTAAGTTTTTGAATTTGATTAGATCAAATAATAACTCACGTTGTTAGGTATCATAATCAAAAACCTAATGGCCACATACATAAGGAGAACTAGAAGAATAAGATTCACCAATTAATTAATTAATAAGTATTGTACAATTAATTAATTGAGTTGGATTAATTAATTCATGGACCAAATTTAATTAATTAAATATTGGGCCTTATTAAGTTTAAAAGACGGACTAAGCCCACTTGGACTTTTATTAATAGGCTGCTAAGGTTTGAAAAATTATAACAGAACACCATTTATTATCTTGCTAGTACAAGAAAAGAGAAACTCTAATTCTCATTCTTGTTCCTTGTGTGAATTTTTATTGGAGACTGAACAATTAGACTGTTGTGAATTGGAGATTGTGATTGTGTTCGTGTTTAAGATAAACAAAGGAGTTCGCAGAATTCAACAAATATATAATTCCTATCACAGTTTCTATCCAAACACAAAGCAGTTCTTTAGTAGAAATTGAAATTATTTCTATTGTCCGCTGTATATGATTAAGTAAATTCCCAACTGTAGACTATTTCCATACCTTCCCTTCTCCAACTATAGACTGACTATTCATGGAGTTCACAAAATTGAAGAAAAATCTAACAGATTGTTTGACAATACAGTTAGCTACACAACAAGTTCTCTTCAGTGTTATATTAGCAATATAGCTTAGTTTTAGCTTTAAAGTAAATCAACAAATAAATGAAGATATATGTATTTTATTGCCACGAGGAAATTGAAGTGCCACTAGTGAGACGTAGACGTTGATTTTGAAATGGCACAACATTACGAGCGAAATAAAACAAGATTTTGAAAAGGCATAACATTAAGAGTGAAATGCATATAATCCAATACAAGTTCTTGGCACACATAACACTGACTATCACACAACACCGATGATAGTCTCCCTTATTTAAGTGGAACAACTAAAACCTACCAAATCTTCATATTATAACCATTATGTTTCCCTGTTAAGACATGATTTCTTTTCTACTATGTTAATTGTTTTTAAGTATAATTTTGGCATACATAATACAAGTGATATAAAGCCGAGAATGCACATCGAACAAAGTCAATTAGAATACAGTCAAAAACTTGACCCAAAACAAACAAGTTTTTTAACTGTCACAAACACAAGTTCATACCACAGTTTTATGGTAGGTAGAATGTATACTTACTTTTTGATAGTGCTGCCACTCGGCCTCTGTTCGGGAATCATTATAGGGAATTAAAAGTTAATTCTATTACCCAGTTAAAGTCAAACTCAAATTTCAACCACAAATTCAAAACTACCACTCATTATTATACACATTCCGTGGTCCCCATCACTATTCCTCCTAAAAGATACCTAAAAATGTTTCCCGAACAGAGTATTAGATTCCCCATTTTTTGCAAGGAACCTAAGTGATTCATGGGTAGACCAAAAATGCAATTATATTCTACCTATCATGCTTCTTCCTGGGGTTAAGAGCAATACCTTTCTTCAACATCCCCTATCTTAGATTCCCATATGCTCTGGTTTCTCAGAAGATTATCATTGATCTACATTTAAAAAGGAAATATGATTTTAGATTTCCCCGTTAACAAGGACAACTGCGAACTTTTTATCCCCAATAAACAACTTAAATAAAATTATACATATCTACTTGTTGAAACTTTAGCCCCTGTTTGGAGGCCTTAAAATTTAAAAACATAGTTTTGAATAGTATTTTTTTGGAGAATGTGTGGTTAAAAAGTAAGGAAAAGTTTTGGGTTTATGTGTATAATATTTTTATTGTGTAAATCTGTGGTTGAAATTGAGTATGAAAAATAAATTAAAGTAAAGTAAGGGAATTAAACAGGGGCTTAATAGGAAATGACAAAAAAATCTTGTGAAAAATCCCCCCTACATGAATAATTATTTAAGGAAATCCCAATTTACTCACAGCATCAAGAAATTTCTTCTCTTCCATACACTTTTCTAGCTTTGCCTGCAATTTCAGCAATTTTGGATTTTGACTCACAGATTTTTCCACGGCTGCAGAAGATTCTCTTTCAGTCTCCTCTTCAACTTCTTGCAATAAAGACTCAAAATACTGGAACCAAAGGGGAAGCAGTTCATATATTAGCAGAAATGCCATCATTTATCAGCTCAGCAATAACTCTTCAATGCATAAATAAAATAGACTACAAAAATCCTACTTTCAAATAACATATTACGAGGTAATTGGTAATTTCAGTTATATTGACAAATGATTTATGTAACCGAAACCAAATTTAGTGGGAACAAGGATAAGGTTGTTGTAGAATGTAATCAGAATACAGATCAAAACCATATCATCTTTGCATTTTTAAAAAGAACCCTTAATAGTAATTAGGTTGTTGTAGAATGTAGCCAGAATACAGATCAAAGCCATATCATCCTTGCATTTTTGAAAAGAAACCTTAATAGTAATTATGAATTAAAAAAAAAAAAAAGAACGGACCTGTTTCTGGTTTTCAAGTTGTGAAGTCAGAAGCTCATTGTACTCGTTCACTATCTGCATATATAGAATTTGAAGATACAGAATACAGAGTTAGCCAGCCAAAGTATAAGGGCTAAAGATCAACAGTATAGCACTATGAAATAAGAGCAGCATCAAAGTACAGCTTCGACTTCACTGTGCAATATGGCATCATTACTCCCAGAACAATCGCCACAAACCCCATCGGTATGCATGCAATGGTGGTTCAATTCAACCAACTTTCCGTCAATGTTGGATTGAATCAAACGATGGACATAGTTATCCCCAACATAGTCCCACACCCGTTGTGTTTCCAATTCAATTGAGTAGTAGTGTTGTGTTTCTTTCCAGTGTGTAATGGAATGTCCTTCCTTGTACCTGTACCAAATATGTTATTAAAAGTTTCATTCAACACTTTTCTTTCTTAACATTGATATCTCGTGTTTTACTTGGACCAATATCAAGAAATTATCTCCATAAGGCTCGAGGAAGAATCATTACCTCCCACAACCAACAAAGCCACATATGATACACATCCAAAGGTTCTCAGCAGTTTGACAGACAAAGCATATTGACTTCTCGGGCTGCTCTTGGCAATAGCGGCATACCTATGTAAAAAAGTTGCAACCAAGCACAATTTCAACTAATTTTCTTGTAATTATAAAGCAAAACAACTAATAAAGAATAAGAAGGCAACTGGCCAGTGCAGAAGACAGATAAAATGTAACAAGAAAATATATACATCTATGTTGCTGTGATCCTTGGCATCTAAACATATAATCGTCCATAAAAAAGGATAATGATGGGTCCAATCGTTTCAGCAAAAAAAGTTAACATACAAATTTAGTAAAGACACAAAACATAAAAATTGAGAAACATCCATCATGATTGACTAATCTTATGTACACCTATTTGTTTTGGATGTCACCTGCTTTCTCAGTAATAACCTATCTTAAGAGTATCAAACATTAACTTCAGAGGGGGAAAAAAAATATATATATATAAACATAGAGATCGTTATATACATATAAATATCAACCTATGAGCTAACAACACGCCTCCACTTTTGGGATTGGTTTGTTAACACCCAACTGTAAACATGACCACTTACATTGTAGAGGTAGAAGAGTCCATTAGTCTCTCCACTAATACAAGTGGACTATTCTACTTCTAAGTGAAGGTTGGGAAAAGATGCATGTGTAAAAATCTACGGTAAGTGGATATGGAAAGCATGTCTATTGTTCAATTGTGAATATATAAATACATGGAATTCTGATATGTTTATTTAAAGCGATACTAGACATCAAGAAAAGTGGATGAAGATGTATAACCAGCCTTGTTATACCTGCTTATATATCATAAACATCTGTCAGTCTATCATTTGAGTAATATGACAGCAGTTGGTCAATTTTAAGGAAACAAACAAGTACATAGGTATATTTGATTTCCATAATTTCCAAATCCATTTCATAAAGCAACATAAGGTACTCACAGGGCAAGATGAATCTGTCCATTTAGAAATACAGGAGCAATGGAAGGAATGATTGCATATAGTAATGAGAATTCCACTGGTGTCCTGGTCTAACCTCTCTGCAAGTGGCAGAAAATAAGATAATTATGACAGAATGAAACTGTCGCAATAAACTCGAGAACTTTCATGCACTTACAAAATGACAACCAATCTCACAAGGCCAAAGATAAATGAAACAACCAATCAATTTCTCAAACAAAGCGTGCAAATTCCCAGTCTCCATAACTCTAATGGGAAGTATAACTAAAAACTGAAAATGGACTACTAGAGTTGACTAAGTTGTTTGCCGCAGGTTGATCTCATGCTATAACTCATGACATATTAGTGCTTATTTGAATTCTTAAAGAAAAGGTTTCTACGCCCCGTATGTTATACTAACCACGATGCAGAATAACACACTTCTTAATAGGTGCAAGCAATTGAACAATATATGGGTTCAGAAAAAACTACTATGATATGTATAAAAAGATCCAACTTTCAATGCACCATGAAATTCACAAGTCACAAGCATCCATCACCACAATGAATGTTCTATGAAAAATACCAAGACAGACAGGACAGGAGGGCTGATCCATAGAGCTTGTGGTAGAAATCTGTGAATGCTCAATTGAACCAGTGTACTGGATGTCGATAGTATAAAGCACGCGGCAAATCTCCTCCTGTATTCGATGACCAAGTTATATGCTAGTAACAAAAATGCACAAATTTACGTGAACCAATATGGCATCTTTTTTTTTTTTTTTTTTTTTAAACATGAAAAGTTTCCAAAGATTCAATAAATTAGATAACTAGAAAGAGAAACATACATCAAGAGATGAGAACTGTTTCCCATTAAAATGCTTGTAAAAACTATCTGCTGAGTCTTGATCATTAAACTTTATCAATATATTATAGCAATCCTCTATTCCCTCATTCCTGAATTCTCACAAATTATACCAAAACCAAATTTAGTGGGAAAAAAAGCACTAAATTACAACCAAATAAAAGCATAACATTTCTGAAATCAAACCTGACAATACGCATTTCCAACATATGTTGAATGAACGAACCACAGAACTGGCAAAAATCTGCATATGTCATGTGATTGGGCACCCCAAGCACACAAAGAAGAGGCATTCGTTCAACCTTGAGGGCATTAGTAAGTAATTAGATATAAAAAATCAACCTCACAATCAAAATTTCAAGCAAGTATATATCTTTCTAAAAGATTTCAACAATATAGGAGGGAGACCTATGAAGTACAGAAGAAATGAAGGCTATTTTTTCTGCCATTTTTTACATTTCGAATTCTGGTATATATTTTTTTAAAATTTATGAATAACAAGAAATCATATGCAAAAGGCTTTCACCTGCCTTGAGGCCTTTGGCTTTGCCTTGCCATGCCAAAGGAAAAATGGCTTACCTTGCACCTTTGTCTTTAAAAAGATTAGAATGAACAAATTGAAGTGAAGGCTTATGCTGTTGGCTGGGGCAAGGAAGGAATGGATGCAAGTGTTTAGATGGCGAATTATTGATACATGAATTATTTTCCTTCCATAAAGGTTTGGAGAAGGGTAATTTGTTCATTTTGCAGTTTCATGTGAACCAATACGGCAGAATCCATCAAAAATATTACAGAGAGCTAACAGAGCAGTGTTGACCATTAATCAGACAAGTAGGTTTTCTATAATGAGGAGCAGTTTCAGACCTGGTTCATAGAATGAATAGGTTCTTGCCCACTTTTACTAGAACGTAATCAAATTCTTAGCTAGTAATGGATGACATTTTCATTGTTCTGAATCATACCAGAAACAAGAAGTTTGTGAAAATTCTAATTTTCAGTTCATTAAAACCCCAACTATTCTAGTTAACTTTCAATCAATAACATAAGAATTCTATCAATTCACATTAGTCAAAATAAACATTGTAAAAATTTTATTTTGATAAACTCCCTCCGTCCCAACGGAATATTGTAGTTGGCTGATTTGGATGATGAACATTTTTCAGTGCAATACTTTATACTTCATATCAATTATCAATAAATAACTAAAATTCAATGGTATTACTCCTCAGGCAATGCATTAGAATATCCAAAAATAATTGACAGAAGAAAAAAATTAAATGAATTTACAAAATGTATTTCTCCAATAATCATCAACTGGATTAAAAACATGCTAACTGCAAAACTCACAACGGCAAATGGTTTATAATTTTGGTCTTGCTAAGTATATTTTCTAGGACGAAAATAGAACTTAAAATGAGGGAAATTACTGGCAATTGGGAGGAGGATGAAGTGACATCGTCACGGTATAGATGCATGACGCCTCTGATCTCTTCGATTCTAGGGTTTCCGCAAGAGAAGTGTAAGGTCTGAGCAGAAACTGTGGCTGATGAGTCTCCGGCAGAATTCACGGCAGTTGACGACCGGAAAATGTCCTCCAGCGAAGGTCTGGCGGCGGCGCTCGAACTTGTTGAGGTCTCTTCGGACATGTTTGCTCTAAGTGTGTGTGTGCGTGAGAGAGAGAGAACAGGTAACGCGATTCCCAACCTGACGTGGGTCTCGTGTATAACCTTTCGCCTGGACCTAAGATCGACTTGGCTCGTTACCAGGGGCCAGGCCCTGCCCATGGAGAGCCGAGCCATATAGGTCCGCAAGCTTTTTAATTTTTTTTTTTAACAGAATTTTTTTTTGTTTTTTTAAAGTAGGATAAACATAGTATTTTTAGAAATTTCAATTTTACTTTTACTACTTGATGCTACCAAAAGTCGTACTTGTTGACTTCTGAGCTCGAGGACTGAGAATGAGCACGAACAAGATCTTTCGGTACCTGAAACAAAGGCGTCGAGGTGTGTCCTCGTCGCCCCTCCGATATTTAAGTCAGAGAGAGAATTTGAGAGAATATATATATGCTGTGAATTATGTTCAAACTTACCATGATAATGAATGAGAGTGATGTATTTATAGAGATATGTAGTTGACTTACTATGGCGCCGAGATTCTTATGAGTCCTAGTGCAATTGGGAGTCGTGGTTTAGT
>CAIGRB010078039.1:3501-15540 GCA_903798255.1 Fraxinus quadrangulata
GTTTGCACTCTCTATCCCTTATCCTTAACGTACTTTTACTTTGTGCAAATTTACACCTTTCTACAGGATTACTTAATTGTATCTAGTTGTCTTCTATTCATATTTACTCATATTATTTGATTGAATTACTTGCTTATACTTGCTTACGATTATTAATTTATCAACGTATTTTTTAATTTACGTGAATTTTTAGTTAATTATTTGAAAAAGTTTCAAAAACCAATTCACCCCCTCTTGGTTAGCTATTCTTAGGCTTTCATTTATCCCATTGTTTCACAACAAACTATTCATTTATCCCATTGTTTCACAACAAACTAACATAGCTGACCTCAATGGATAATGACTTCGATCTCCTCCTATAGGTCCCAACAATCGTGGCATCGTATCCGGCCCATCTATGGTATCAACAATATTTTCTCTAGTTGATGTAGGCAGAGTTCTTCCTTAATGATGACGGCCGTCAAATGATCTCTTTATCTTTGAATTGCATGGAGACATTTTCTAAAAAGGTATTTAAGGGATGGTATTCTTAGAATCGTTTTCTAAAGGGTATGGTTGTTTATATTGTATTTTATTCTTTTAAACCCTAGAAAGAACCCATTGAGTTACTTATGTAATCTCAAATATCTCTCAACATGGATAGTTTTTAATGTGCCTAGGCTGATTAGAGGTTCGACTTCCTTTTCACCCATCTTTTAGTATTCTAGGCCCTGAAAACATAAAGAAAGCTGAAACCTAAACACATGGATGATTGTAGCTTTAGCTTACACATTGCATGTGCCTTACCATTTCTAGATCTTTATTTTTCAAAAGATTTTTCTATGTTTGAATGGAAGACACCTTCTCGAGAGTCGAGTTACTATCATTGTCATTGTCATTATTATAGTCATATTTATGAGCTGAGGTTGGCTCATATAAGTTCCTACCAATTTTAGTTAAGACTTTGGATCAGATAGCTATTGTACGTGACTATTGAATGTGTGACTTTAATTTGTAAAACATTATCATATTCGAATAGTAATGCCCAAAATGGTTTTGGAGTCTATTTTGCTATTCATCGTCTTTATGTGCATTAATGAACTCGTCGGTTAGTTCCGAAAGGGCCATCTCTTACATTTCATGCATGTGTAGTTCTTTTTGTCTTGGTTGTCTATTTCTATTGGGTTGGTCTATTGCCAACATAAATGGGATCAACCCTTCTATTTGCATGCACAAGATTTTCATGGAGGAGAATTTTAAACTGAGTATAGATGGGCAGCGAAGGCTAAATCCGAATATGAAAAAGGTAGTCAGAACAAAAGTGTTAAAACTCCTGGATGCATGAATTATCCACTCGAACTCAAACAGTGCATGAATTAACCCAGTACAATGTGTACTTAAAAAAAGAGCTATTACATGGTTTGGAATGAGAATAACGAATTGATTCCTACTATAACATTTACCGGATGGAGAGTTTGCATTGACCATTGCAAACTCAACATAGCCACCAAGAATGATCACTTTTCCCATCCATTTATCGATTAGACGTTGGAGAGACTAGCAGAGCATTCTTACTATAGCTTCATCGATGGGTATTTCGGGTACAATCAGATTCCAATAGCGCTTGAAGATCAGAAAAAGACTACTTTCAGTTGCCCCTATGGTACATTTGCTTACCGTAGGATGCCATTTAGTTTATCCAATTTTCCCGCCACATTTTAGTGTTGCATGATGGCCATTTTTTTGATATGGTAGAGAAATTCATAGAAATCTTGATGGATGACTTCTCGATATTTGGATCCTCATTTGATGAGTGCTTGGAGCACTTGAGCTTAGTGTTGCAGCGATTTACGAAACGAACTTGGTTTTGAATTGGGAAAAATGTCAATTCATGGTTTAGGAGGGCATGACATTAGGACATCGCATTTTAGCAAATGGGATTGAGGTGGACAAGGCAAAAATTTGGGTTATTAAGAAATTACCTCTACCTACTTCAGTTAAGGGCGTTCGAAGCATTCTTGGGCATGTCAAGTTTTATCGACTGTTCATAAAGGATTTTTCGTAGATCACGAAGCCTTTATGCAATTTACTACTCAAGGAATCCACTTTTGATTTCTCTGAGGAGTGTTTGATAACCTTCAACACTATAAAGGAGAAACTTATCTTAGCACCCGTTTATTATTGCTGCAACGGATTGGAGCTTGCCTTTTGAGTTGATGTGTGATGCAAGTGACTACGCAGTGGAAGTTATTTTGGGACAACGGAAAGGTAAAATTTTTCATGTCATATATTATGCAAACAAGACCTTGAATGATGCCCAACTCAACTATGCCACCACTAAGAAAGAGCTTCTAGCTGTGGTCTATGCATTTGACAAATTTTGATCCTATCTTTTAGGATCAAAGGTCATAGTACAGATCATGCAACATTAAAATATTTGATGACAAAGAAAGATGCCAAGTTGAGACTAATCCATTGGGTTTGTTACTGCAAGAATTTGATTTGGAGATCAAAGATAAGAAATGAAGTAAGAATATGGCAGCCGACCACTTAACTCGACTCGAGCTTGAGGACCAAAAAGAGTAAGTTGAAATCAATGAGATTTCCTCGATGAGCTTTTTGTTGTGGAGGATAGCCTTGGTACGTCGACATTGTGAATTATTTGGCCAAAAATATTACTCCGCTGGATTATTCTAGTCATCAACATAATTTTTTTTCTGAGCTGAAATATTATTTTTGGAAGGATCATATTCTCTACCGGCGATGTGCATATACAATTATATGGCGATGTGTTACAAAGGAAGAGGTACCTCGCATACTTGAGCAGTGTCACTCATCTGCATATGCGGGATATTTTGGTAGGTCAAACATAGTTGCAAAAATCCTAGAGTTTGGGTTCTATTGTCCTTCTATGTTCAAGGATACTTATGTATTTGTGAAGAAGTGTAATAAATGCCAACGTACAGGAAATATCTCGAGGAGAAACAATATGCTTCTAAACAACATTTTAGATGTGGAGCTTTTCGATGTATGGGGGATTGATTTCAAGTGTTTATTCTCTCCTTCATTCTCAAATCAGTATATCCTATTAGCAGTTGACTATGTCTCCAAATGGGTGGAAGCAATTGCATCACCAACCAATGATGCTAAGGTAATGGTTGGGTTCTTAAAGAAATATATTTTCGCTCGTTATGGCACTCTACGGGCTATAATCAGTGATGTGGATAAGCATTTTTACAATCGCCAATTTGAATCTTTATTGGCTAAGTATAGTGTCCAACATTGTATAGCTATTCCCTTCCATCCTGAAACAAGTAGGCAAGTCAAAATCTCCAATAGGAAGTTGAAACAGATTCTTGAAGCCACAGTTAGTTCTTCACGAAAAGATTGGTCTAAGAAGCTTGTTGATGCATTATGGGCCTACATAGCAGCTTTCAAGACTCCTATCGGCATGTCTCCTTATCCCTAGTTTTTGGGAAAGCGTGCTATCTATCAGTTGAGTTGGAGCATCGAGCCTATTGGACTATGAAGAGGTTGAATTTTGATTAGAAGGCAGTCGGAGAAAAGAGACTACTCAAGTTGAATGAGATGGATGAATTCAGGATGAAGGCCCATGTGAATGCCAAATTATACAAGGAGCGGACTAAAAAGTGGCATGACATGGACATTCAACGAAGGAAGTTTGAGGTTGGGCAACAAGTCTTGTTCTACAATTCTCGACTTAATCTATTTTCGAGTAAGTTGAGGTCAAGGTTGTCAAGGCCATACACTATCTCGAAGGTATTCTCATATGGAGTTGTTGAGATCACTCATGAGAGCAAAGAGACATTCAAAGTCAATGGACAGCGACTAAAACACTATTGGGACAGTGAATTTTCAAAGAAAAAGTCAACCGTTCAACTTGAAACACCTGCGTGAATCACCATAGAGTCGAGTTGTAGACTATAAACAAGCGCTTATTGGGAAGCAACCAAAACATCTCTTCCTTTTTTATTTATTCCGCTTTATACATTAGATTAGGATTTTACCTTTTTTTTTCATAGCTTTTGGTAATTTAGGCCATCTTCATCCATTTAGGTCACAAAGACTCGATGCATGGTCCAAACTAGTTTTAAAAGTGATGTGCATGAATGTGGAGGTGTTTTAATCCTCACTTTGTTGATTCGAGGTAAAAATGACGTATTTTGAGAAAAAGTGAACTTTTTAAGCTTTACCGGATCAACAAGTGACTTTGAGAGTGAAAATGATTTTTGATCTATTTTTATGGCAAACATGAGCTCCATATAATTTTAAACATGTTTTGGAAAAGTTTGGGAGTCGGAATAATAGAGCGAAAGTCGAGATTTTTGAAGAAATTTGACCAAATAACGAGTTTTTTTTGTTGATTTTTCAAAAAATTTCATGATCCATACACTTCATACTCATTATAAATTGTAGGCACAAAAATCAAGGTCTAGGGGCCGAGAATGGTCGAAGGGGCGAAATTTGCAAAACAGGCAAAAAACCTATTTTCTAGTAGTACTTAGCGCTTAGGCAATTGAGCTAAGCGGCATCCTCCTGCTAAGCAGGGAATTTTTTGAAGCAGAACGTTTCTACTAAGCGACCACTTAGAATACTAAGCGCCGCATAGTATATTTCAAAATCAAACTTTTATCACTTAAGCCCGGTTCGAACCACAATAATGCCAATTTGATTTTCATAAACCTTAAGGCCATTCCTACCCTAATTTGTGAATTCCTCCTACCTTTCTAAAATCAAACCGCAGATTCTACTTGGGTTCTCTAATCAAATAGTGTTACATTACACTCATTCACCAAATCCCCCAACTTCATCAACATATTTCATAAAATTCAAAGGTAAATTCGAATTCTCCCTTGTTCTCATTCATTTTTTATCCAATTGGTGCGAAATTCGATAATGTTGAGGTTCAAATCGGTGGAAGGGAAATTAGGTAGTTTTTGGAGTTGTTGATGATGAAAATTTGACGGATTGAGCACAATGCACCTAAATAATTAACATGACATAGAAATAGTTGCACACTACATACTCGATAAAATGTCTCAACGAATTTGTCCGTTCACTTAGATCGATCTAATAACTTGGCATGGTTCCTATGCATACTAGCTTCATGTCGTGTGTTTGAGTTTATAGAAACTATATTAGAGGACTTACGAACCGAATTGCACATTACATTGCATGACATGAGTAGGGTGAAACCACCTCATGTCACTCGCTTCGCCCCTCATTTAGGAAGTCCAAACAAAGTCCATTTGACCCCAAACTTGAATATGTTAGAGATCAAGGTGTGAAGTTTCACATGCCAGGAGATCGTTCAGAAAATTTCAATTTCTCTGCACGTTTTTGGAAGTAAAAAACCCTTGGTCGACCATAGGTCAAAATGGAAACCTTTGCATCGTTTATGACATTTTAGGCATTGTAAGGTCCCAATTAACACTTATCTTCGAGCATGACTTTATTTAGCTACATCTTCACTTATACACTGGACTATGATCATATTAAAATGATGTTTGCTTTATTTGGACTTAATTTACACGAGCATGCTTTTTGAAGTAAGTTTGGGGTTATGTGTTTATGCAATGCATTCAAGTGATTTTGAGCTTTTCTAGTTGAGCATTACATTACACCCCACTTATTCATGTCATAACTCAGGTCAATCATGCTATAGCCCAGTTATATAGGTCCAATATTTGCTATACTTATCATTATTTTGGTCTAATATTTCTTCTTTTTCCATTTTGATAGGATGCCGCCTGAATGAAATGCAAAGGGAAATGACAAAACTTCTACCTTGGGCACCGCAAGGACTCGAGTGCTTGAGAGAAATATACAGAGGTTCATGAATCAAGAGGCTTTGACTCGATATACCAATGTTATTACCCATTGGGACGTACTTGCTGAAAAAGACGGTTAAATTAGAGGACTTCCTGAATTTTGAGATTATTACACTTGTGTAAAACTGTGGTTGGGAAAAGGTAGTGGAAAATCTTCATCCGATCTATGATGACTTAGTTCGAGAGTTTTATGCTAACTTCAACAATGATATTGATGAACCAAACTCAGAGCATATCCATCAGACCTGGGTGAGAGACAAGTGGATTATGTTCTCACCCGAGATCAAACATGAGTACTACCGTTATCTTGAGATGATATAGTGGGAGTTTTGGGACATTTTGACATGACTAAGGTAGGACATATCTTATATGGGCGAGTAGACGCATGGACCGGACTGGGCCGTCTTTTCGAGACGGCCTGATTTCTTATTTTTTATTTATTTTTTAAGTTTCTTAATTGTTTTTCTTTTAATATAATTTAATTTTTTTTTCAATTTTAAGTACTTTTTAATATTCATCCTTTAATTTTTAATTTTGATATTTTTTTTATAATTACCTTTAATTTAATTTTCATTTTCTTTTGTTATTTTTCCTTTTTTATTGTCTTTAATTCTTATTTTTGTTTTTTATTTCTAATTTAAATCCTTTTTTAATTATTCTCTTTTCAATCTCTCTTTTTTTCTTAACTCTTTTTATTTTTCTTTATTTTTTTTTTTTGTCTTTTTTTGTAATTTATTTTTTATTAGCATCCCATGTGAAGAATTAATTTATTGAGTATACTAGATACAATTCTATTAGTTTAATTTTATGATATTATACTTTATTCAATTATCTCTTGTACAAGGTTCTAACATTTGAAATTTTGTAGAATGGAGTATCATATTGACTCTACGATGAGATAGATTCCTAGCAAAGTTACGTCGAACTATAGCTTTGTCAGGTTTATGACGATATTAGAGTTGCTTGATGATGAGCACGCAGACATGCTATACCATTCCTGCCTTGACCCATATATCCATTGAGAGATGTACAATTTTTTGGGCAACTTCTTGATGCATTACTATGTCGATTGTTTAAGCCAATTGACGATTATGGACTCTACTCCGATCTAGGGGGCAAGGTAGCTAGATTTTCTTTATTTGAGTTTGTCATCGTTACTGGATTGAAGTGTACATGCTAAGAAACAACGAGGGCCCGTATTCTGAGAAACAAGAGGCTACTAAACGAATATTTTCATATACAAACGGCAGTAACTCTGTCTCAATTAGGGAATGTATTCAAGGTATGCCACCAGATGTTGGACAAATTGAAGTTGGGCTTGGTGCTTATCCTTAAGAGCATATTGAGGTGTCATCACAAAAAAGACATCGTTTGACACTTTTCATTTGGAAGTTGTT
This sequence comes from Fraxinus quadrangulata, assembly GCA_903798255.1. Lineage (NCBI taxonomy): Eukaryota > Viridiplantae > Streptophyta > Magnoliopsida > Lamiales > Oleaceae > Fraxinus > Fraxinus quadrangulata. The sequence goes on from CAIGRB010078039.1 coordinate 10,730, forward strand.
GATGATATTGATGCCTTCAACAAATATTCATGGGGCAAAGATGTTATGAGGATACTCTAAGCGGCTTCAGGAGGGGGCATTCGATGCCTAAGGTGGATAAGTTCGAGCATAAGTATGATGCATATGGATTGCCTTTGCATTACAGGTAACTATTTAACATAATGAACGTTAAGTTTTTTTAATAAAATTTATATATATAGGAATTGTAAGTGTTGTAGATATGAGTATATGAGACTCTCTCCATCTTGGCTAGCCGGTATGCGAGGAGAGGTGTGACATGCTGTCTTGGAATGCATCATTTGCTAGCACAAGACAAGCCACTTGCCAAACAATTATCAGATCTCCTCAACGATCTTGAGGTGAATATTATACATTTGCGATTTAAATTGTATGTCCTTTCAAAATCTTAATGCATGATCATTAACTCGTTGAAATGTCAATATATCAGCTTGAAGTCTTCACTAAGTCGACATCATCGATGGAGGAGGAGGGTCGGAGTTATGAACATGAATTATCTATTTCTCTTGCTCAAGACGATCAGATGCCTGAGTCTATCATAGATCGAGATTGGGTATATTATTGAATATAATTTTTTGATTTTCGTTTTGTTTTGTAATATTTTAATCAAGTTATTAATTTCTAATGTTCTTATTTGTGTAGGAGCGTCGTCCAGTAGATCGACCATCACTTTTGTCGAGGAGATTACCTTCACCGATGAGATCTTCTCCTGCATCTAGACACATTCTTCGTGAATCTCCTTCACTTAGCCATAGTACCTCTACCGATGATTTGTTTGTACATCTTAATATAGTTATCAAGAAGGAGGTAGGAGTGCTATGAGTGGAGATAGGGGTGATATGACACAAGATGAGAGACAAAGTAGTAGAATTACAACATGATGTCAGAACGTTACGAGCTGATTTAGGAGACCTTTATATGAGGTCACAGCGCTATGAGGTGACGTATCAAGCCAATGAGAGGATGACGGAGAGACAGGCAGTGCTAGTGCCGGAGGGAATGGCGATGGCAAAAAAATATGTTCAACCCAATACCCATGGGGTCTCGTTCCATTTGAAATGAGGATTACCTACCTAACCGGGTACACAGTGTGGGTACGGAAAACATAGTTCCCACCATTTAAAATTAATTTTAAATTTAAGTTTTTTATCAAACAAAAATAATAGATTTATCATCATTTTTAAAGAGAACGTAATTTTTTTTTATTTAAATTTAAATTCAAATTTAAGTTTTTCATCAAACAAAAAAAAAATTAATATCATCATTTTTAAAGTGAACATATGTTGTTTTTAACAAATTAGTAAAAAAGTAATAATATTTACTAACTAAAGATGTAAAAAATAAAAGCAAAAATAAAATAAATAAAAAGAAAAAAATAAGTAGGACAGGGGACTTGCCTTGCCTACTCTGATCCCACTCCGAACTCGCCCCTCTCTTTAAACGAGTATGAGACTCTTTCCTCCTCCTTAACGCAACCCGACACCATTACTAACTTTTAGAACTCCACCTCTACTGGTCTACGTGTACTCTTTTGAATCAAGAGTACTCAACCAGACAACATGTATGTTTAAACCCGGAACATGTCCACTAAATCAAGTGTCCTGACCGTCCCATCAAATATCATGATTCCGACCTTACCAATATCAACTATTTCACAAGGCTCTTATTTCCTATCACCATGGAACCCCCTTGTAACTATTTTATATGAAGAAAATCAATCATGGTTAGAACACATATGAAAAGTTCAAATCGTATCAAGAATTCAATCATTGTCAGGTTTTGATTCACCGTTAGTAATCTCCATCATTCCAGTCTTCTTCTAAAAGACTCGCATCACCGAAATTTCCTAGTTGCCCATTCTAATATGTAGTAGCAAACCTATTTTTGTTTTGCCACTCATAGAAATTCTTTTTCATGTGCCCTTGCCGTTGCAATACCAATAGACTTTTATCACTATTGCTATCCTTGACTATTCTACTTCCATAACCACATGTCTTCATCTCACAAATAACAAGACCTTTAGCTTGGGCCTCAGATCCGATAACCAGATATTTCATCTTTTCATTAGAATGAAGCGCATCATATACTATAGAGAATGGTATTTATAAAAGTCACATATGAAAGCTGCTACGAACATAAAATATCAGCCCTAAATTCTCTTCATCGTACTTGACTTCTATGATCTTCTAATCAACGATGATTTCCTTGAACACTGATAGATAATCTTCCAAAAATCTACCTTCTGTCAAGCGATGAAAATACAAGCACTACTTCAAGTGTAACTAGGGGTGGGCATGGGTTGGGTTGAGTCGATTTTTGCCCCAACCCAAACCTAACCCAATCAAGTATCGGTCGGGTTGGGTTGTGTTGGTTGATTTTGGACGACTTGTCAACAAAGTTTAGTAGGCGGATCGGGTTGGGCGGATTTAAAATTAACTCCCGACTTATATAATATTAGGCCTTTATAGTTGCAATGACCAAATTATTTTAGCACTTTATGCCCAAAAATGTTACATGGACAAATTGAAATTAAATTATATGAAGCCAAAAATATTTTTGGCAATTAAAATGTTTTTGTGTTGAATGTGTATTTGCTTATATTATTTTTCGTAAAATGCATTCTATCCAAGTCTTATAATATTATTCTAAAAGTTTCAACATCATAACACTTGTAAAGTTCATAAATATAATCNAGCATATCATGCCCCGGAAATGTTACATGGATATATTGATATTAAATTATATGAAGTCAAGAAATATTTTAGGCAATTAAGATATTTTTGTGTTGAATGTGTATTTGCTTATATTATTTTTCGTAAAATGCATTCTATCCAAGTCTTATAATATTATTCTAAAAGTTTCAACATCATAACACTTGTAAAGTTCATAAATATAATCGGGTTGGATTGTGTGGATTTATTCAATTTTCATGAGTTAATCCATAATCCGACCCAACACAACCGACCAACCCAACCCGTGTAAAAACAACAAAAAAATCAACCGAAACCGGTCGGGTTGGTTCGGTTTGGGCAGATTCGGTCGGGTTTTGCCCATCCCTAAGTGTAACTTGCTGGTCAAGTTCTTTGTCATATAAAGTTGCTCCAATTTCAACTACAATCCAGCAGTACTTTTCAACTTTACCATGTCCTAAAGAATTTGATTAGAAAGATGGAGATGTATATGTAATATGACTTTTCGATAACAAGGATTTTTTCCTCTGCAATCATTGTTGTGGGAATTCTATCCATACCTAACAAAGTATCATCCAAATCCAATTGGGCAATAACTGTTCGTGTCTTAATTTGCCATAAATGATCAACATTGTTCAAACCTCGCTTTAATGATCAATCTAGCCCTCCCAAAAATCGCCAAAAAATATAGGCTCTGATACTATTTGTTGAGAATTGGGCAAAACAATAAAGACGAGAATAATATGAGTAATATGAAAATAATACTCTACATAACAACAAAAGATTTATGTGGAAGAGAGAATTTCATATGCCAACAAACTAAAATTGTGTTTACTAGATTTGATACTCTCAATATAAATCTAAATAATTTTCTCAAGTTTTTAATATATAACAATGATCTAATTGTTATATTGAGTCTATGAAGAGGTTACACGTCGTGGAGTATTTATAGGAGCCAAATTTTGGTGTTTTGAATGAAGTAAAATATAGGAATCGAGATTAAAAAAAAAAAAATCAATTTCTTCCTGAACAAGCGGTGCCTATGCGCCACTGTTTGCCTGTGCGCCTCGATGGTAATGCCTAGGCACCCTTCCCTATTGCTTTTTTTCACTGCCGGTGTCTAGGTGCCTCATTTCGAACATAATGCTTCCAAAACACTTTTTCAGCCATTCAAAATCATTTTTCAAATCAAACTCTCAATTCATAATAAAATTTGATTACTTATCAATCCGGACTTTCAAACCGAAATTATTTAGACTTCCTCTATGAATCAAATTTTCAAATCACATAAAATTTGAGTCACAATAGCACTTAATATTGCGAAAATTTAGTTATCTAAACATGTTTAGATAACTAAATTTTCGCAATATTAAGTGCTATTGTGACTCAAATTTTATGTGATTTGAAAATTTGATTCATAGAGGAAGTCTAAATAATTTCGGTTTGAAAGTCCGGATTGATAAGTAATCAAATTTTATTATGAATTGAGAGTTTGATTTGAAAAATGATTTTGAATGGCTGAAAAAGTGTTTTGGAAGCATTATGTTCAAAATGAGGCACCTAGACACCGGCAGTGAAAAAAAGCAATAGGGAAGGGTGCCTAGGCATTACCATCGAGGCGCACAGGCAAACAGTGGCGCATAGGCACCGCTTGTTCAGGAAGAAATTGATTTTTTTTTTTTTTAATCTCGATTCCTATATTTTACTTCATTCAAAACACCAAAATTTGGCTCCTATAAATACTCCACGACGTGTAACCTCTTCATAGACTCAATATAACAATTAGATCATTGTTATATATTAAAAACTTGAGAAAATTATTTAGATTTATATTGAGAGTATCAAATCTAGTAAACACAATTTTAGTTTGTTGGCATATGAAATTCTCTCTTCCACATAAATCTTTTGTTGTTATGTAGAGTATTATTTTCATATTACTCATATTATTCTCGTCTTCATTGTTTTGCCCAATTCTCAACAAATAGTATCAGAGCCTATATTTTTTGGCGATTTTTGGGAGGGCTAGATTGATCATTAAAGCGAGGTTTGAACAATGTTGATCATTTATGGCAAATTAAGACACGAACAGTTATTGCCCAATTG
>CAIGRB010078057.1:0-24887 GCA_903798255.1 Fraxinus quadrangulata
ACGATTTGATACAACACTTAGATGCCATGGAAAAGATTTACCGAGGGGCAAAAGCGAATGGATATCAATTTCATAGGGATGAGATCGTATATCACCTTGACCGAACCCTTACTCCTTATTGGAGGCAGTTTATCAAGGGAATCGAAGAGACCTTCGACTACCAGACATCTCCCAATCTATTACTATGATACATGAGGGAAAGGTGGAGGGTGAATCGTGAAGATATTGGGTATACCAATGGGATGCCAGGCTATGAACCCATCTGAGCAACATCATAACCATATCCGAAGTTGACTATGAGGGAAATTATGTTGAAGATGACCCGAGTGAAGAATACAACCCTGCGTCGTATTCCACGATTGACCCGAAACAAAAACCCGAGGAAAAACAGAAGGCGAATCAAGGGGAGGGTACTGGGAAGAATTATTAGATGATGCCTATTTTTCTTTACATTTAAATTTATGTTCTTAAATTTTTAAATCTCAACTTGTTTGGACACTGGGTATGCCTGTGGTCCGTTATTTATGTGAACTTACGAATGTTTATGAATAAAGCATGCAATTCCTTTATGTTTCATCTCCTCAAATTTAACTTAACTTTAAATAGTTACTATCATTTAATTAAGGTTATGGCACCCCGAAGCAGAAGGACTAAAAATAGCAATGACCAAACCCAAGAGTCCACACATCCTGTTCAGCCTCAGCCTAATAAGATTGACCCACAGTTTGCCCAGCAGTTTTTCGCTATGATGCAAACTTTTGCGCAAGCTGCGGTGCCACCACCACCTTCTCAACAGTCAACACCACCATTTTTTTCGCCGCCTCAACCAGAACAATAGCATGAAGCTGCCCTCGACACTAGGACCACTATTGCTGTGGTTGAGCAAATCAGGAAACAACATCCTCCTATCTTTCATGGTAGTACGGACCCCTTGGAAGCGTAGGAATGGTTGGTGGGTATGGAGAGAATTTTTGAACTCATTGACTGCCTGAAACCTAGAAGGGTGATATGTGCAACCTTTATGTTACGTAAGGATGCTAGGCGTTAGTGGGACACCACTGCCAAATCAAGGGCTCCTAATCATGTTTGGATGTGGGACGAATTCAAGGAGGCCTTTCTGAAAAAGTACTACCCCACGAGTATCCGAAATCGGAAGGAGGCCGAGTTCCTCACTTTGACTCAGGACTCAATGACATTGACTAAGTACGAGCATAAATTTGAAGAGTTAGCTCAGTATGCTCCTAATTTTGTGGATACGGAGGAGAAGAAGGCAAGACGTTTAGAGCAGGGTTTGAGGGATGATTTGAAACGAACTGTCATAGTGCTTCAGCTTGAAAACTATCAGGATGTGTTGGCAAAGGCACAATTGGCAGATTTCAAGAGCCATACTAGTGGGGACGAAATGCAGCATAATGGACAGTCAGAGAAGCGAAAGTGGGTGGATAACAAAGGCAAAGGAAAACAAGAGTATGCCAAGAAGAGCAGAGGAAATTCAACACAAAATGAGAACAAGAGTTACCCACGCTGTGAAAAATGCTAGAAGCATCACTAGGGAGCTTACCTTTTGGGGACGAATTCATGTTTCCGGTGTGGAGAACAAGGTCACATGGCTCAGTATTGCCCTAACTATGGGAACAACCAGCAGAGGCCACAAGGAAACAACCAGCAAAGACCACAAGGCAATAATCAGCAAAGGCCACAATGAAGCAATCAACAGAGGCCATAGGGAAACAACCAGCATAGACAAGGCCATACACCAGGCGGACAGGCTAGGGTTTATACACTGGCAGGGCAGGAGGATGACCAGAATCGAAATGTCTTGACAGGTAAAGTCCTCATATTCGACTTCCTAGCCTATGTATTGATAGATTCTGGTACAACTCACTCATTTATAGCCCTTAAGTTTGCATGTAAACTGGATATTATAGTTGAGTATGTAAAAATTCCCTTTAGTAATGACGATGCCCACTGGGGATATAGTGAATATTAATCACATAGTTAGAACGGCAAGAGTAGAAATTGATGGTAGATCATTGGAGGCAAAATTATATGTATTAGATATGGACGAATTCGATGTGATTCTTGGAATGGACTGGCTATCTAAGAATCACGTGATAATTCGTTGCTTTGAAAAATAAGTGATTTTTCAAAGACCCGGAGCAGAGGAACTTCGATTATTTGTATCTCGAGGTAGACCCTTACCATCTTATCTGCATTGGAAGCCCGACGGGTCGTACCATTAGAAAGCACTATGGGACTTCTGATGTCCATAATAAGTAAGGAAGAGAACAATAAATTGACAGTTAACGAGGTTAAAGTGGTATGTGAATATCCAAAAGTCTTCCCCAAGGAGTTGCCTGACTTGCTGCCAAACGAGAGGTAGAATTCACAATCGACCTTACTCCCGGCTCGGCACCCATCTCCAAAGCCCCGTATAGAATGGCACCCAAAGAGTTACAAGAATTGAAGGCGCAGCTGGAAGAACTATTGGAAAGAGATTTCATTCGACCCAATGTATCGCCATGGGGAGCACCAGTACTATTTGTTAAGAAGAAGGATGGATCGATGAGGATGTGCATCGATTACAGAGAATTGAATAGAATCACTATCAAGAATAAGTATCATCTTCCCAAGATTGAGGATTTGTTTGATCAGCTCAGCGGTGCAGTGGTGTTTTCCAAGATCGATTTAAGTTCTGGTTATCATCAGTTGAGAATCAAATCCAGTGATATCTCTAAGACCGCTTTTAGAACTCTGTACGGACACTACGAGTTCTTAGTTATTCCATTTGGGCTAACTAATGCTCCTGGAGTCTTTATGGATTTGATGAACCGCGTTTTCCACAAATATCTAGATCAGTTTGTTATCGTGTTCATCGATGATATCCTGATCTACTCAATAAGTAATGAGGAGCATGAAAAGCATTTAAGGATTGTGTTGGATGTTCTGAAAAAGGAGAAACTCTATGCCAAGTTCAAAAAATGTGAGTTTTGACTAGAGCGAGTAGCATTACTTGGACATATTGTCACGGCTCGAGGGATAGAGGTGGATCCTAGTAAAGTGGAGGCAGTGTTGAATTGGTCAAGGCCAACCAATGTAGGAGAAATTCGCAGTTTCTTAGGCTTAGCAAGATACTATCGAAGGTTCATTGAAGGATTCTCCAAAATATCAGGACCTTTGACACGGTTAACACGTAAGGGTGTAAAGTTCGAGTGGACAGAAAGGTGTGAACGGAGCTTTGAGGAATTAAAACAAAAGTTGGTGAACGCCCCAGTATTAACCATACCCAATGGGTTAGGTGGTTTTGTGATCTATAGTGATACTTCGAAACAAGGTTTGGGATGTGTCTTAATGCAACACGGCAAAGTGGTTGCCTATGCATCGAGACAATTAAAGCTACATGAACAAAACTACCCTACGCACGACCTAGATCTTGCCGCGGTGGTCCATGCATTAAAGATTTGGAGGCATTATCTTTACGGAGGTAAATGTGACATTTATATGGACCACAAAAGCCTCAAGTACATCTTCACCAAGAAAGAGTTGAATATGAGACATAGAAGATGGCTTGAGTTAGTAAAGGATTACGATTGTGAAATTCATTATCACCCCGGCAAGGCGAATGTGGTAGCGGATGCTTTGAGTCAGAAAACGGCAAGTCAATTAGCTATGTTGACTACGCAGAAACCGCTATGGAGAGAATTTGAGAGATTGAATCTCGAAGTTGTCACCACTCAGCCCTGTGTGATTGCTCAAGTAGCAGCTCTCTCTATCCGACCCACACTCCGTGATAGAATTAAAAGACATCAAAAGGGTGACTAGTCGTTTGAGTATATCAAGTCTGAGATTAACCCAGAAAAAAGGAAGGACTTCACCATAGCTGAAGATAAATTATATTATCAAGGACGGATATGTGTACCGAATTTCGAGGAGTTGAAAAGAGAGATTCTAGAGGAAGCTCACTCCTCTCTTTATTCAATACACCCGAGAGGCACAAAGATGTATAAAGATTTGAAGACAGCGTTTTGGTGGGAAGGCATGAAGAGGGATATAGCTGAATATGTCAAGAAATGTTTGGTATGTGAACAAGTGAAGGCCGAACACCAATTCAACACTGCCTCCACTTTAATTAATCACTAGCTAATTAATCACGCCCAATATTCAACAAAAAAATAGTGTTAGAACTTCCAAAAATCATCATCAATTGATAAATTAGCATACATATATAGATAAACGTGTTCACGGTAGAGAAAGATTAGAGAGAGATTAAAACCATGTTCACGGCAGAGAAAGGGAGATGGAGAGGCGAAAAAAAATTGCTACAGAGAATGGTGTGAGAATCTATGCAATTTTGAGGGTTGGGTATAGAACTGTTACATATTTTGGTATTTATATTTATGGCTTGAAATCTTTTAAAATCTATTAAGATCCATCAAATGATTGAAATCCTTCTAAATCAAGTAGCTATTGAGAATACCTAAATTTCTCAAGACATTGTTGAAATCTAAGTTGAGGATACCTAAATTTTCAAGTATTCCTAAAAGTTTAAATTGAGGACACCTAAATTTAGTGAATTATATTTTAATATAAGTTGAGAACACCTCAATTTATATAAAGTTTTAAAATTCATTAAACTCTCAAATGAGGACACCCTCGTAAATTTAATTAATTTCTGACTAAATTCGATTCTCGTGCCAATATAAAAGTTAAAACTATTGTCAAAACTTTTTATGAAAGAATATAATATATTAACTATCTCAAATTAAATATAATATGAATCTTGAAAGAAGAATCCTAAATTAATTTATTTTATTTAGATAGTCCTCCACTACAAATTCACTTATGACACAATCCTCTAGTTCTTGAAAGTGGTGGCCTTTCATTTTCCTGAAACCATTGTCCACCAATTCCATCTTTCTTGATTTCATACTGCCAAGAGATGTCTTAGTAGTCTCCTTTGTGAATGCTTTGTTAATGCAAGCGTGTTGGAAGGTTTTCATGGATGAAAGGAGAAATACGGAAACCATCATCCATTTGGTTGTATGAAGGAAATCTCTGAAAACGTACTTCAGTGTTAAAATATGATTCCTAACCAGTGGAGATAATCAAACACAAAGTTAATTATCAATAACCAAAACTATCAATCGAATTAACCAAATGGAAATTGCAAGAATAACACTTCCCTTTCAAATTCACGTTCGGAATCAAAGATGATTTGACGGGGCTCAGATCAACCAACCTAAGGCAACAAGGTAACGCCACAACTCAATTGAACCCAAGAATCCCACTAGAAGCGTCAAAAATTCGCCACAGGAAGCACAAAGAAACCAGACAGAATTCGACAGCCACGAAGAAGGCCGAAAAGCAGCAGTAAACAGAGGCAAATCGGGGCTACCAAAAGGGTCACGCAGCCGGTGACATGCGCCGGTGATAAGCTCAAGCAAAAAGCACAAGAGAGACCCACAGAGGATCGCACAGCCGAGAGCCAAAGAGGGAAGTGGCGTACGTATCTTGTATCTCTCCTCAACAGTGGACGGGTAGGTCACCCAAGTGACCTAAATGGGTCAAGTCATATTACCACCTGTGGTATTCTCGGTCCGTCTGGATTCCACGTGCCGCCAATTGTTATATCGAGTCAATCGTTAAACAATATTCAATAATTGACTCAAAGCCTATTGAATTAATCCGACCTGATTTTTCATCACCGCCCCTGGTTTATTTTCAATAATGGTACTAGAAATTGTGATTAAGAATAATGATGTAAACATGGTTTTCAATAAAAATAACACAACCACGTGGGTATATTCTGCCCCCATCATAAAAAGAATAGCTTAGCATTGCCCACCTTCCCAATCCCCCTTAAATATTCAACAAAACAAAAGCTGCTAATATATACAATATACACTTTTTTACCGACTTCACCGGCCTTCAAAACAGAGATTCCTGTGTAATTATATTAACCTCGAAACAGTTAAAATTGTCATTGGCCGGGACCTCTGAGAAACGATCTTGACGGAGGCCTATTCGTGTCTAGCATGCCCAAAGATCCATTTGATTCTGATCTTTGTACCTCCTGAACACCCACAATGAGATTACAAATTGAGCAGAATAAAATGTAAACTTGTAATCTGTACATCTATCTACAAGCAGTATAAAGATCCTTTCGGTAAGTAAATTTTGATAGGAGCTATTAAAGAAAACAAAATGTCAAATAGCATTTAAATTCAAAATGTCAAATAGCATTTAAATTGTGTCGATCAGTGAACCTCAACAGCCTAAAATCTCCTATGTCTCAAGTACCTTCCTCCCCAGTTTATTTCTTCTTTGATTTGGATTTAATTGGAAAAACACCATCAAACTAAAATAGTGAGAGGCTGAAGTTCTCAAATGACAATATAATAAATTGACATCAAGGACAACAAACCTTCGTGGATGAAGAACTGTTGCGATACTGTGCTTGCATCTTCGAATGACTGCGGTGCTGCTGCTGAATGTGCTCAAAATGCTGCAGGCTAGAAGCGAAGTTTATTCCAATGTGAACATTCCTTGAACCTTCATTTAGGCCACCATCTCCAATGTCATTAACATCCAAAAATGAAGTTCCAGATGATATTCGCTTGAACTGTTCACCACTGAAGGAAGGCACAGTTTTTAATCGAGTCTGAAGAATCTTGAAGGCTACACTTTGCTGCATCAATGGGAAAAGAAACTAACAGTTCCAAACAGCAGCAAATCATGCATGTAAATCATGTTGCTATGAACATTAATCGAGTCCAGAGAATCTAGAAGGCTACTTTGCTGCATCAATGGCAAAAGAAACTAACAATACCAAACAGCAGCAAACCATGCATACAAATCATGTTGCAAAATATAAAAACATTCATAACTAGAATCTACATTTACTCAGAGAACAAATGATTAAACCATCAAGTTAAATAATCACAAGATTCATAGATTGTTTTGTTTTTGTCATCCAATTTAATGAATTGTAATATTAGCTTAAGCATCAAAAGAATATCTTAACAAGAAGTATACAGAGTCACATGCTTCAAAGATATTTTCCCATTATCTAGGCAATGAATGGTGCAAAGCGAAGGCAGAAGGGAATAGTACTTAACATTATCAAGGTACAAAAAAATCTCTTATATCTGACAACACATGAAGACTAATAAACATGTGGCAAGAGTTCGAATAAAAATTCTTTTTTAAGCACATCTGATAACATATGCTGGCCAATAACGCGTGGCGAAAGATCTAGTTCAACTTGTAAGTGATCAGCAAGTGAAGGACCGAACCATGTCGCCAAAGCCAGAAAATGATTCAAATAATCTCAACTTCAAATGATTGATCAATTCACTTCAACTATACGACATCATGGGCTAACTATTTATGCAAAGAAAAGTCAAAGCCCATTGTCAAATCCATTAAGTGAATTAATTATAATTTAGACTTGGAAAGTGAACTGCGTATAAAATTAATAGTTTTGCTTCACTTGCACACTGAATCAAAAAACTTGGATTGCAATTTTTTTTTTTTTAAANGAAAACAAGTAAACACATACCTGGGGAAGGAGCATCAGGAGACCATACAAGGCTTTCAACAACCATATATATCTTCCAGGTTCGAGGAGCTACAAGAGAGAGAACAATTAAGAGACTCCACATGGCACAATAAACAATAATTTTGTAGAAAACTAGAAGACAACAATTAATATTTAACACTATCTAGCAATAAAGCCATCAACCTAGAACAACACAAAAATAATTAAGTCAATCCTGCATACATGTACAAACGAGTAGTAAGTATTCATAATCAATCTAGTATATGTACATACTAAATAAAAACATATTGATTAATCAACAACCACATGTGCTGTTTAAAACTACTATTACCTGTAGCCTAAGGTAAGCAAATGTAGGAGTCTCTAGTAGGTGGATCAATTTATCCAACTGTACTAAAAACTTAACATTGATATCCTCCTCAACCAGAGATTGAATGACGGAACTTGCATGCTGGTAAGTCTGGAAAATTTTAGAAAGAACAACATTAGGGGGCATATCCCGAGTATTATTATTACACATGACAATTGACAAGGGACAGAGATAGGGATGGAAGCCTTCAAGCTCGAGGCTCTTACCTGAGCTAATAAGCAAAGGCTTATTATAGCCATTGCTGAATGGCACCACGAGGCATATAAAGCAAGAAATAATTTTTTCCCAGAATCATTAAACAGGGATTGTTTGAGGAGGTCGCGAAGGCCAGACAACTCAGATGAAGTGAGCAAAATCAAGTTCAGAGCCTGAAAAAGAAATGAGTACGTGCAAAAATGAGTAATTAAATACATGAATGTACAATTTTTTCACCCAAAAACATGGCACAGATGATGATTGATAAGTTGATAACTGAAGTTAAGAAAGATACTTCTACGTCTGATCCAGTTACAAGATGTAGAACACAATAATGTTCCTTGATTAAATTAGGTACGATGTAACGACCTGAACCATAATAGAAGCAAAATCCAAATCAGATTCTCCTTCAAGTATTGTAGAAAGCTTTCGATACACTGTTTCAGCATCTAATAGAACGCATAGTCGGCGAATTATCAGAGCACCACGTCTGCAAGAGAAATAAGAATAGGATTTAATCCACTAATTAACTATACCAGATAATATCATCATGACAAGATAAGTCAGCACTACAAAGCTTACTTCTCCAGAAGAGAATTGTCTACTCGAAAATTTTGAACTAAATATACAAGGAGCTGGACGAAGTGCTTGTCGTCTTTGGCTATGCATGCATGCACCTCAAGTACCAGAAGCACTACCTGAGAAGAAAAGAAGAGCAAGAAGGGAAAAATTACAATGTTTAAGCTGTTGTGACTCCTTTTCTCAAGAACCTCGAAGATCTTTTTATTTTGCATCAAGAACTCTTTATGTTATTCCCTTTCATCTTCAGATAGGTTAGCAGTGATGAACACATGCCTTGGTTCTTCTGTGACCACATTAGTCAATGAAAAAGTGCACGCCAAGAGGGATGTTTAAAAGGATTGAAAGTATAAACATATCCTATTAAACTTGTTTATAAATCGAAAGATGCATGGTACTGAAGTCTTTTCGAATTAGGTTAGATTATTAACTAATTGAGTTTGTGCTTCTACAAGCCCCTAAACTAATGGAAACACCATCTAGTTGTAAAATACTGTAAATATCAACGCATAGGAAATATGAGGATTTAAATAGGTACGTTTGACATGTTTAAAAAAAAAAAAAAGAAAGAAAAAGATTCAATACAAGGGCTAAGAAGAGGGAATTGAAGATGGGATCAATGAAAAATAGCACTAATATCCAACATTAAATTTTCATTCTCCCATTTTTTGTCCTTTCCTACCAGACAAGGGATTAATTTCTTTCTTTGAAGTCATGAAAGGAAAGACCAACTCCATTTCAAATACATCCACTATCCTGTCCCTCCAACCAAAGAACATGGTAGTTTAAGACAAACAGCAGGAAAGAATTACATCTCAGTATACTTTCAAGAAGAATTCAAACAACATTCTAGACGCACATATTGGCCCCAGCAAAATTGAGCTTCAAAAATAATCAACTTATGCTGCACTTCCAAATCCTTGTCTTAGTGTATCTGATGTCAGTAGACCATTTCATTCTAATGTGTAGTGAATCGTGAGCATCTGAAGTTAAAATGTTGGAACTCTCTTGAAACAATATTACTGAAATGAACACAAAAGTCACTAAGTGTGTTGGAGGTATCAAGTATGAGTTCTTCAAAGTAAAATCCTTTCATGGGAGATTAGTGGGGAAGAACCAATTCTAATTTTCTAGGCCAGCCAAATAACAAATGAACTGTCATTTTGAAGACAGGATAGAGATGAAAGTATTATTCTTATTTCTTCTCAATCATCTTACAATAATTCCAATCCCAATATATACAACGTGGTGTAGGAGAAAATAAGGAAAATAATATTCTAACTAAAGAAGGAATAATCTATCCTAACACTAGTCATACCAAATACAAGATTTCCATAATTATCCTAATTGATACGGGATTCCTTCTTTTCTACAAATAGGTAGTTCAATTTTCCGACTAAACGGGATTCCTTCTTTTCTACACATTTCTTTGCTTCGGCAGCAGCTTGGGAGGCTTTTGTAACAACTCTATAGCTTATAGAAGAGAAGGAAAATTAATTAGCTATGGTTTTAAGTTTTAACTGTAGGGCAGATGGGGAAAGAAATATCATTATTCATCTATTATATTGTCTTGCAGAAATTGAGAAATCTTTTGGGACCCCCTTTCGATGTTTGTCAGGGAAGTGAAAGGAAGGGAAGGGAGTATACTACTGTGGAGGCAACATGTTACATTTATGAAATTGAGTTTATCCTAAATAGTAAGATTTCAAGGTCACAAAGTACTAGCCAGTTCTCTTTTCTTTCATCTCCTTGTCTTTTTTCAAGGAGTGGGAACTGGGAAGTTCAGGTACATGGTTTCCTCTTAGCACTCATTTGCCAAGTGAAATAAATAGAAAAATAAGTGTACCACTTGGAGAAATATAGAGTCAAGTCCTCTAGAGGAAACAATGGATTCATCTAAACTTCTAACTTAACATCAATCAAGTGCAGCAGAGTTTTACATTCTTCGAACCTTGAACATACACAACACCCAATGTACAGTTTATATAAATATAGAAGAAATGCATGCAAAAACAAAACACAGAAACTTAATTATAGAAAAAGAAAAAACTCATATCATTATGATATTTCTCTAGAAGAGAATGGCAAACACATTGCTTCAAAAATTAACATTAGGAACAAAGGCAGTAGAAAATGTACCTCATCAGAAGGATCTGAAAGCGCCTTCAGAAGAGTATCGAAAACGTCATTCAGAAAAGACAGAACCTGTGGAAGATAAAAAGCTAATTCATCAAAGCAAGGTCTTGCCTAATTAGAAAAGTTTTAAAAAAATCAGCAATGGCAAAAGTTTAGATGCCAAGCATTTGGCAAACTTGTGTAAGACGTCAACCAGACGTTGCTGAACGGCAAAAAGGGACCAGGATACATGGAGTATGTTGAAATACACCTTGCACCACCATTGTTTTCGAGGGTATCCAAGGTGCACAATTGAAGCACGCTCATGCACCAGTACATTAGGAGTCTCAAAGCTTAAGCTTTAAGTGCCCTTTGTCACGGCCTACACCTTGACTTAGCGAGTCCCACAGGGAAGCTGATGTGTGCACTCCTTAGACTTGCCATTTCTGCACATTTCTTAACACCAACCTTGGTTTTTACGGTGTTTATCTTTGAAGCCCAAAATTCTTAACACCAACCTTGGTTTTTACGGTGTTTATCTTTGTAGCCCAAAAACACTCTTAAAGGTTATTCAGTAACTATAAACCCAATGCAACCATGGGAAAAATAAAATAAAATAAATAAATATGAACTGGAGCTTAGAAAAGAAAAGTATTCTTCTCCTTTTGTATTATTCTTGTTATGTACTATCTCTGTTTTTTCTTTTGTTTCCCTTTCAGTTTTTATTTTCTTAAAAATTCAAAAGCAAGCCAAGTTCTTGCAAATACTGAGCAATTGTTTCATGTGCTATTACTATTAGTTCTAGTTGTGGATACTGACATGTCATGAATCCTCTTGAAAGGGAACAGTCTCAAAGGAAACATTTAATATCCTTCATTACAAGCTTGCACACATGTTTTCGGAGCTACTTGGTTAGCTATGACACCTACAATTTGTATTTCTATAATCTTTTCAATTATTTTATTGATTTAGGCTCATGTTTAGGCCTCGAAACTTATGCCTAGCCTAGCAAAGGTGAAACAGCACAATATCCCATCTAACATTTCGCAAAACTGTGTAGAACTTTAGATTAATTTTCACTCCTTATTTGAATTTTTTAGTATCATTATATGTTTGACTTTGGGCACACAACTACATTGAGTTCCTGATAATTTTAGTTATATACGTAAACTCTGTGAAATAGCAACCAACTGCAAGCCTAAGAAAATCCTAAACGATCACAACTGCATTTTATCGACAAAACATGAGATGAACTTACTCAAGAACTATATATAAAGGACTCCACTTCAGCACAATCTATCCACAGGATAAAACCTCCACACCCCCATGCATCTTGGTGGTTATTGATGAAAGGAACCATCAAAATGGGGTATAATAACAGATCAAGCACTTGAAGTATAAGATAACCACTCAAGGTTTCTATCATTCTAACTCAAGCATGAATGATCCCTCCACAATACCCAGTAGTGTCGCATGACTATCTCTTTCAAGAGCAAAAATGTGAATTTGCTTCCACCAGAAAACCTCATTTTGTCTCGCTTTGTAAACAAATTAAAGCATGTCAATTACAGAGAAACCCATGATACCGCACCACCATTAAATTTTGGAAAAACTATGGGATGCACCACGTGGAATACTGAGAGGATTGGCAAGGTGCTTTGCAACATAGACAACTTGCACAAACATTTGGTTATACTAGCACTCTGACACTGTCCAAAGACTGAAAATATAATAACCATCAAAAAATTGAATTGAAATCGAAAATTGGTAATTAAATACTTTAAACTTATAATTCTTCAGAAATTAATGAATAAACAACAATCTGAAGAAGCCAAGGTTATATCATGAATGTGAATAAATGAGTCAAACAGCTGTATAGTGCAAAAAAACACAGCTTAAAGGTATTTTAAGTTTGTTCAGGCATTTAATACAGTACTAAAGCAATTAAGTCCTTTCTATTCCTTCCTTGTGAGGTTATCACTGCATACCTATCCTTTTCAATTGACCAGAAATTCTTAATGCTTATAATACCATTACTTACCATACACTTACCGAGACATCATAACGCAACAGAAACAATACTAAACAGTGGTCGGTAAGTCAAATATCTAGCAATGTTCTTTCACTTTCCAAAAAATAAAATCATACACTAGCATATGAACCATACAAACAAGTCAAAAAAGCGAAAAAATGGAGACATCCTCATCACCTCCGATCGATGTCTATTTAGAAGAGTTGATATCCAGTTCAATGCTTCAATACGCGTTGCCTCCCATTCACTAGATAGGTGCCTGTAGAACAAGAGAAAACTCAGAAGTTTCCACCATTCACATATTCAATTTCAAAATGGAAAACTATATCAGCCGAATTCTGCCGTCACCTTCTGTGAGGCACAATTAATCATCAAGCAAACTTAAACAGAGATCAACCATTAAGCCTAGCTTTTTCTAGGATAAGAGAAAAATACCTCCTTGCTACTGAGAGGATTGCTCCTACATCAAATCCTTCAGCTGGATAAGCCTCGATTCCATGAAGCTCTTCATTCGTTTCACGAGCAACCTGATATTTAATAGAAATTTTGACACAAGCCATACACACCCCAACCAAAGAAGAGGCAACAGAAAAGGAAGACATGCAATCAATGAAGGGGAAAAAATGATTGATTTATTAAAGGAAGGTGAAGGTATCTAAAAGGTAACTAAAGGAAGCAATCAGACTAGTCATTGAAGGAAGAATTGACAATATTTAAAAATCAAAACATACAACTCTTATTTTCTCTTCCTCGTCTGATATGCAGGGTAGAATGGCTCCAAGAATATCAGCATAATAAGGAACAAGTTGATCCCCGCCAAGTTTCACAAACTCGTTGATCTGCAGACAAAAGAGTAATTAAAAATTATTCAAACAATTTTGAACATTTCATTGCATTTAGTAAGCCAAAAAGCTACTCAGCAATTGGATAAATACTTTCACTTAGAAATCATGCCCTCAAATGTCCTTACCCAAGTAATAGCCGTCAACCTAGTAAATTCATCCGACGAAGCTGCCCTCTGTACCAGTATTTCAGCCATGCGACCATAGTCTACAGACTTCAAGAGAACCACTGATTGGGTCAGAAATATTAAAAAGAATGGTAAAATCTGCTAGTTCAAAAGAAAAATGGGACATGTCAATTATGAAATATTTTGAGAATGATTGCAAATGCCTGCAGAATGATTCCAAGAGAAACACATTCCGCAAGTATTTGCAACTAAAGAAAAATTCCACACAACATATTATGGGTGCAAATCATAGTTGAAGAGTATGTGATACTCAGTTATTGACATAAACATGTGTGCAAGTCCTCCAATATACCCAAACCCACAGGCATGGTCAAAAGGTTCTGTTAATCCACCCTCCCAAAAGTCCACTGAAGCAGTATAACATCGGTGGGAATAAACAACTGCTTTGAATAACACATCATCGTGGAAATAAGAAAACATTTACGACACGACAGAAACACCTCATCTTGGAAATAAGAAAACAAACCTACTATGCGACAGTTACGTACAACAATAAAATATTTAAACTCATTCCATGCTAGCACGAATCTTACTGATGAATTCTTTATTTCTTGAAGAAATTCTGAAAGTGCCGAATCAGCTTGTTGCCTTATTTCATGGCCGGAATCACTGAGCATGTTAAATAAGCCTGTGATTGCACCAATTATGTGAGA
This sequence comes from Fraxinus quadrangulata, assembly GCA_903798255.1. NCBI lineage: Eukaryota > Viridiplantae > Streptophyta > Magnoliopsida > Lamiales > Oleaceae > Fraxinus > Fraxinus quadrangulata. The sequence goes on from CAIGRB010078057.1 coordinate 14,536, forward strand.
ACATGCATCAGAGAAAACACAGCTAGAGCCTAACAGACCTCGAATAACAACTTACCATCAAGAAAATCAGGAAGAAAACCAAGCATATCTATATCGGGAACACTGTCAAGAACAGTAATCCAACCGACCAGAAATTGGCGAACATAAGGGTTTAGGATATTCATTCGTTCTCTCAACAGTGGTATAAATTCTTCAATACTGTGTCAGGACAAAATGGCAAGAGTTAACACAAACAATTTGCTAAATTCTTCACAAAAAAAATTAGCATCGCAGTTCCGAAAATCGCAGCTAGAACAAAGAGAGAGCATACCTGAATTGATCACTCTCTGTAACAATATCCTGCATTCAAACAACAACTCAAAGCACCAGGTTAATAATCAAAATTGTCTTTCAAAACAAAACAAACAATAGACAAAAGAATGAAACTGGCATGACTAGAAAGAAAATGAAAATCATCTACCTTTACAAGTCTATCTAAAAGATGAGCAGCATTTTGTATACTGGGATCTGAATCAGCGGAAAGCTTACACAAAGCTTCAAAAATTTGATTGAAGAACACGATAAAATCTCCTCTCACAACCTGTAAATTAGCAAGGATGAAATCCAAACACAGAGGACAAAAACACAGATGACAAGACTCCTGTTCAATTTCTCACCTTTGCTATGTTATACAGAGCTTCACATGCATAATAACGAACTCTGCTATCTTGATCGGAAAAAGAATACAAGACTGGTGGTAAAATTTGCTGAGGGATCAGGTCCGGAGGAGCAGTAAAATGCATTAATAAAAGAGACAAACTTTCAGAAGCAAAAACAAAGCAAACGGATAAACAAGAGAATTTGTAAGCAAAACCAAAATCAGGAGACACGTCAAGGATGACAAAGAATATAGAAATCATTCGCCTGCATTGCATTTCTTCACCCATCAAGTAAAAAAGCATTTAACACACATCAAACAGCATGATGGAGAAATTTTCTCGTCAATGGAAAACGGTCCAATAACAAGGTTGAATTGTTCCAGCGCAGCAGCAGCATGTGCTATAACTTTTTCTACAAGGGAAACAGGTGATAACCTCATGAAGACCATTTTCAATTTTTATAACTAACAAACTTTAGGATTGGCTTCCTGTTTTCCTCTTTCTTATTGAGAAACGCTTTTACATTAGAACAGCTATATAATATTGCTGTAACCCTTCTAAATACAAAATCTGAATGCTTCAAACGGAAATTATTCTATCTTAAGCTTGAATTCATTAGCCAAAAAGATTTCTGAAAGGCCACCAGTGCCACTATGCAGTATCTATGGGCATGCACGGACTACAATCTATTTGAAGCAAAGAGAGATGGAAAGGGACTGATTGATAGACTAATAAACATACAAGCATCGAAATACTCTCAGGTCAACTGGAGCCTTTATGCAACATCTCTGGGCATGTAGCAACTGAGATCTGTTCGAACTAAAGAGGGGATAGTGAGTGAGGCTCCTCAATAAAGTAATCAACGTACTAACATTGAAATAAAAAGGCCAAATATTCTCCGAGAGACTTGGACTGCAAGTGATAATGTTCCTCAGAAATACTCTTAAGGTATCTATTGGATGCTTGATTCCAAATAACTCATCCAACAGCAATGACACCCTGATAATTTTTGGAGCTTAAGGTTGTCAATAAACCCTGATGAACTACATTAAAAACAAATTTTAATTTCAGCAGCCAAAACAATTGCAGTTTAAAATGCTATTCCAAGTCCAGAAAGCTGACATAGATATCGCCTTGGAAAATATAGTTCTCTGCTCTCATGTGGAACACATCCCTTGTAGCACACGCTGTCATGAACTAATAGCATATAATACATACAGCTACATGCTTCAGTGGAAACATTCTTCTTCCATAAACTGGCCCCAAAAACAAATTAACTCCTTAGTCCTTTAAACTTATATGATAAATCCAATGTTCGTAATCAATTTATTCCCACTCAATTATAGCATCTAATAGCTCTCCCTCTCTCATACAGGCACAGTCACAGCTGACTATACCTCTATTGGAAAATGCCCCGGATCAGATTACTTGGAGGGATTCACTGTATGGTAGTTTCGCTACCAAAGGCAATTAGTCCGCTTTAGTTGGCTGTCTCAGAATTCATATAGACGGATATGAAGTTTCATAATACCTGCTACAGTTTATTTATTCAGCTGGAAATTATGGCAGGATTTAGAGCTGTCAATGGATTGGATATTGATCCGAATCCGATAAAATTAATAGGAGATGGATTCAGGGTCTCCGTCCGATAACCCGATCAAGATCCAAATTCAATAATCCGTTAACTAAGTGGAAAATATGGATAGAGGTCGATCCAATCCGATCAGATATGTTATAAATAATTAAGTTGGTAAAATATTTTTATGGCATGTTATTTGTCACTAAAATAAATAAATGAGAAAATAAATAAATTTAGAATTAAAAAAGTCATCAAATTCAAAATATAAAAAAGTTGAAATTTTTTTAATTATAAACCCATTGGAAAATTGAAAAAAAAATAAATAAATAAAGTCAATTCCAACATTATTATTTTTCCTAATTTCTTTAATTTAGGATCGGATTATCAGATTGGATATCCGATAGCATAGCAAAACGGATATGAATTTAATAATCAAATATCCGTTGGATTATCGGATCGAATCAGATAATTATTCTTATCGAATCGGATATAGATAGATCTAGTCCATATCCGATCCATTTACAGCTCTACAAAGATTTGATCCCGATCGATACGGTCATTCAGGAGAGGATTGGTTGACATATGACCTCTCGTTGTCAGTATTGCTCGGAGATCGAGACTAGTTCACACATTTTCACATGCAAAACCATTTCTGATCAAGTGTGGCATCATTTTGGAGATATATTCCAAGTACCAATGAGACCAAGTGAGGGTATTAGACCCTAATTTCATAAATGAAAGTATTCGGGTCAACATGATCATAAGAGACATGTACACATTATCATCCCTCTGTTATTCTTTGGTTCTTATGGCTTGTAAGGAATGATGCTAATCATATGATTTAACTTCATCATATATGTTGCTTATTCCGACTTATCTTTTTGGCATCTCGTTGACTATTCCTCCATCAGCACCCCCTATTTTTATTTTTTAGCATATTCCACTGGAATGGTCTTACAAGATCAACACCGATGGATGTGTCGATGATAGTTCTGCTAGTGACGAGGACATTATTCGAGACCAAGATGGACATTGCATTAAGGCTTTCTCATCATATTATGAAGATTGCCCTATTCTGGATGCAGAGCTACGAGCTATTTTGGATGAGATTTTACTTGCTTGACAACTTGATTTATCAGACATTTGGGTGGAGGCAAATTCGTCTATGGCCATTCACTGCATTACTAGGGGTGGAGGACCATGGACGGTTCAGATCATTTTGAGGCACATCAAACACCATCTCTCTATTGATCATAATATTGTTTCCTACACTTACCAGGAGGGGAACTAGGTAATCGATCCACTTGCATCTGAGGTGTGGGATCAAAGCCATTTTCACGAGTATAGTCCCCTTGACCTACCACGTCTTCAAGCTCTTGCACAAATATATAGATGTGGACTTTCTAGTATTAGAGATTGCTAGTTTGATTTTCATATGCTATTTTTGTATTGGAAGTAGTACTTCCCCTCCTATTAAATCCATTCATATGTCGCATCTTTTTTGCTTGTAGGAGGACAAGTTTACACCCCCTTATTCTGCTCGTTTGTGTTTGTTTTTATATGTACGGTTGAAGAATCCAAACCCACATCAGTCTTTCTTGGTGGCACATAAAACCCGCTAAGGTTGTTTTGGTGTTTTGCTTAAAAAAAGACAGTCACAACCATAGAGATGTTGCATTTTCTACCCAATCTGAAAGGTGAAGGTCATGATTTGTATCTCTTTAATATTGTTCTGAAGATTTCTCTTTAACCTTTACTTTTCAAATTTTTTGTAGAGATTTCCGTCATCTATGTCCATCTTTCTGGTCATAAGTTAAAATAGGAGGATGGCATATCATGAACTATGGAGATAGGAATTATTTTTAAACGTGACCTAATCAAAAAACCACTGTTTTAAAAAAGTCAAATTTTCACTTCCACTAACTTAACAGAAAAAATGGACTCGGCTTGAAACATGTTACTATATCATTTAAACTCTACAAAGTTAAAATATGGTAATCTACTAGCGTGCACTCCCCATTTAATAAGTGAGTTGCAGATCTTTTTGTGAGATGGGCTCCACTAAACTTATAATCCATTATTCCAATGTAAAAGAAATGGTGGAGTTTAAAAGGTCAACAAGGTATTAAATACAATATATCAATTCGGAGAGAAACGCAAACACTTGCTAAATATAATTAAACAAAACCACCAATTGTAAAAGAATTAAATATGGGAAAAAAACAATCCAAAGCCACAAAAATTAAAAAAATAAAATAGCAGAATTATCTCCAGTGACTAGGTGATGGTAGCAGCGAACGAATACTTCACCGTAGAAGCAGTAAAGAGCATTTCACCCTTAAAAAGTCATTAAATTTCCTTCAAGTAATTAAATTCCCAGACATAAAGGGCATTTGGGTTAATGGTCACATTGAGTTAGCTTAAAAGTAACTGGATTCCTAAACATAAATGGGCTTAATATACTTACTAGCACAACTTGTCCAAACATGAAATCAATTCCATAACTTTACCCTTTTTACTCAGAAGCAGCTTATCATTTTTTTAAACCCACCCAAACAAGCTCTCAATTGTTTTTTCCAATTAAAAGACTTTAAAGCCCCTGCCTGTGCTTAATAATACATTCAGAATTCGTATAAACTTCATAACTTACCTTATTAAAAACCAATTATAAAAATCATGAATTGCTAATAGTATATTGAACGTGTCCCAATTAGAGGCAACATATTTAATAGTCCAAACAACTCACCAATAAATAAATATATATCAGTGGCTACACATATTAAATGCAAGATGGAATCAAGTGCAAAATCAGAATTGTCATAAATAGACTAGATCCTAAACATAAATGTAATTAATATACTTATTAGCACAGCTTATCCAAACATGAAATCAACTCCATAACTTATATCGTTTTTTACTTAGAAGAAGCTTATAGTATTTTTGCCACTTCAAAGTCTTAAAAGCCCCATCTGTGCTTAAAATTATGATCAGAACTTTAAGAGACTCATTATTCATATAAACTCCATATATTACCTTATTACAAACCAATTACAGTATTTATGAATAGCTAATAGTCTAGTCAACTTGTCCCAATTAGAGGTAACATAATTGATAATCCAATACACACACCAATAAATAAATAAATATCAGTGGCTACACAAATTAGATGCAAGATGGAATCAAGTGCAAAATTGGAATTGAGTTCACAGTCATAAATTATGTTCGTGATTCGCATATGAGGCTGCAAAATTGATGGCAACAAGTCGGCACAAAGTGAATCGTCACGCTCAAACATGAAATGAACAGATCATTTTAGGGACAGTTTATAGATCATTGTATACCCACAAATGGCATGAGGTGGGTCCATGAAAATGATTGAAAAATGGCAACAACAGTGCTCCTTCCCATTATGGAGTTCAGAACCCAAAGGCAATCATTGAGTGAAATCTTTCTTTATTATGTTAGTAGACCTACTCAATCATATTATCATAGAAATGAATAGGTTTTGATCAAGCTAAAAAAGGTAAGCCTATGTATTATTAGTGAACCACTAACGAACTATCTCCCATCTGGGCCCAGTGGCGGAGTCAGCACCGGACGAGTTGGCGCGGTCGCCCGTGCTAGCTCCGCCGGAATTTACTGTTTGGAGCCGGTGAGCGGTTTGCCAGTAGATAAATCTCTTGTTCCATAGTTGCTTTTTTTCTTTTGCCGTTTTACTTATCTTCTTTCTGTTATGTAAGTATCTGTATATTCTCCTTTTTAATGCCACTAACAAACTCAGAGTGAGAGAGAGATAGAATTAGTTTAGAGAGAGAATGGCAAGCACACCGACGTCGCCACCATGGGAATTATAAGAAAGGTCAACAAATGATAAATCTTTTTTAAGACAATGCTACCCTTGTCTTTTATGTATAATATGGTTATGTCCCTAGAATCTATTTTAGCATTTTGCCTTGGTAGCTCCCATGTTTAACAATTTTAGTACAAGATATATTCCTAATATATATAAATATTTCTATAATTTTGTGAGAAGGATCATTTATACTACTCGATTGAATATTATAGGGATAATTGCATCAACATCCCAAACCTCATTTTTTCACAAGCTTTACCTCAATCTTTAGTTCCAAACATTTTCAATGCTACTTTGTGATTTATTCAAATTGTAATAATATTTTGTGATTTGAAAATTGGCGATAGATTTTGGTTTAATTTTCATATGGATTATGGAATAGATTTTCAAACGAAATGAAATTTTCAACCTTGTTCTTTTAGTAGTACGTCTAGTCTCGTCATTACTTCTAGTCGAGCACACGAGACCACTGATAACACAAAGAAGTCTCGAGCTCAATTCAAGAGGGATTTGTGCAACATTTTTACTATTAATCAAGAGTGACTTGCACAATAAAATGGGAGATGACTAATTGAATGACAATCTGGTGGTGTATATAGATGGAGAGATTTTTGAAAAAATTGAGAGCGAGGCAATCTTGCAACGCTTTCAAAATATGATACCTGGAGAATGCAATTGTTCGAGCTTATATTTACGAAGTAAGGTTTTATCATGTATTTTTTCTTATTATTTTGGGTTATATTAGATTATATTTTCATATGTTTAAGATTTTTACATTTTATTGCATTTATATATTGATTGAAGAATCTTTTCATATTATTTAATTAATTATTAATAAACTATCTCGTCGTCGCCGCCGTTGACGGTCAACCGTCTACAACCAACCTAGTTCACCAATATTCCTGGATTCGCCACTATTTGGGCTTAGCCGTATATGGTAGGTTCTCAATCTGGAGGGTTAACTGTCACTACACAATTTCGAGTCACTTAATCAATATGACAAACTTATTTGCATGTAACTGATAATCCTTGATTCAACCCCGTTTTGTAATTTGATGGAACCAAACTTAGCTGAACTACGGTTTGCAGTCATTACATATTCCATTGGGCCATTCTTCTTTTCTTGACTAGATTTTATGTTGAACTTGAAGCATTTAAACATGTTAAAAGAAAAATAATTTGGAATATTTTATCATGACCTCATGGCTAAAGCAATAAATAAATAAATAAATCTGAAAAAGCATTCTTATCAGAAAACGAAAGGAAAGTTCACATCTGGAGTACAAGTTCAAAAACTTTGTTCATTACTTCATACATTTTAGTATTGTTACCTCAAGATGCTGTGCTGCTTCCGAAGTCAAACCTACTGTTGCTGCGGCCAGTCCTATCAACCCTCCCTACAATGCAAAATGGCGTATACATAGAACAAAACCAAAAAAATTTCAACTAAAACGTTTATTGAATAAAACCTCATTTTCAATGTCAATTAAGTAAACCAAATTAAAATTAAAACTTACTTTGCGATGATTTGCCTGAGCCGAGTAGGTAAACTCGGTGGTCAACAAATTGATCACCGCAGTAATTTTATTGTGATCTCCTGCCACCGCTAATTGCTTCACTATCCCTTCCACCTAGAACCCACCAACCCAAAAAACCCGAATAATTACACAAAAATCAGAAAATTAATCCACAAAACCATGAAAAAAAAATTACAAACAAATACATATATGTATAATCAAGACCTCAAGAGCCGCATTTTTGCGCTTTTCATAGAGCTTATCGGAGAGGTTACGGAGAACCGCCGTTGGAATCACAGACGACGCATCAGCCATAGCAAACCCAGCAAAGAAACACTGTTTTCTTACTCTATTACAATTTTACTTTTAGATTACACTTGTAAATTGAGGGTTTTATGATTGTGGCAAAAAATAAAATGGTATTGTATATATATAATGAATTGGACTGGAGAAGTCTGAGAGCAGATCTAATTAAAAATGGAAAAAATCAGAAAAGGGTGAGATTGAAATTGTACAACACAAATTTTGAGAATAGGGGACAGACATTTTGCTGCCAAATTCATATTTTCACTGATTTTGGGAGTTTGAAGCAAATTTATAAATTGGGAGCGTTTGGTTATTGGGAGAGAAAATAGAAATGAAGAAAGGGAGCCAGCTCAGCCCAGACCGGTTCTGCTGCTTTAAATGAAAGGCAACGGTTAGGTATATTTAGCCAATGACCGTTCAACCTTGACCGGAATACCGGTGCGACGGTTTGGGGGAGGTTTAGTATTTCCTTTTTTGACTATATCTAGATGTACACTTCTTGTTGAAATAAAAGATGATATTTTTTCTATGTGTCAAAATCTGGTCAGTGAAATAAAAAGATGTTATAAAAATTAATGACTACGATGGATGTCATGTCAAACTTAGCCCTTGTTTGTGATTAAAATTAAATTTTTAGTACATTTTGATAAAAGTTGATGAAATGTGTGGTTAAAATTCATTATTAATTTTGATTTGAGATTAAAATCGGATTTTAATTAGAAACAAGCAAGGACTAAATATAAAAGTTAATGTGCATATAGTGTGTTTCTTCTTGTTTATCATATAATCGAGGGATATTTAGTTATTGAAGTTCAAAAATGTTTCTCTAATGTCGATTTTGTAACAATCCCTTTTGTTTCAAAAATTTAATATTGTCGATAAAAAGACAAATCACTAGCTTAAAATTTTGATGCTTCTAAGATTGTCTCGCAGTAATATCATTAAGCCCCGATTGATGATCATTATTTGGCTAAAACAATGTTATGAATAATAATTTTTAGGAGAATGCGTGATTAAAAATAAAGATAAAAAGTTTTGGATTTACATACAAAATATTTTATTGTGTGAATGTGTGGTTAAAAAATGAATATGTAGAAAAATGAGTTTAAAAATAATAGTTATCAAACATGGGCTAAATTATTTCCTTGTTTGATCCTCATTATTTTCAAAATATATTTTTATTTATCTTTTTTTAAATCATACAATCTTCATTAAAATAAAATTCAAAAGTTTTTTTTAACATCACATTCTCCATCAATCTATTATTTCAAAATGCATTTTTACAATAAAATGGGATTCAAACCTTGTTACCTTATGAGTTATATCTTTATAAAATCGTTTATTTATTGAAATAATAAAATATCGAACTGATCGTTCAATTCACTACCATCTTTCTGCTGGAATTAATTATTCGTAGAACTTTTCCGCTAAATTTGTTCAAAACTGATAATCCATTTTCTTTGCGTCCCATCTATTTTTCTATATTACTATAGTCGTACTTCTTATACTTGTTTGATAGTGCTTATAATTTGTTGATCATATGAAATGTTGGTAATAAGTGGATAGAAAATTACCTTGATTAACTTAATTTATAATTTAAAATTTGCCAAACATTCTATTAATGAAGGTAACGTAATTACAAAGGACATTTTTTCATTCAATCATGTTAAAGTGATGACAAGCTGATTTGTTTTCCGCTAATGTCTTGTTAACACTTTTTGATAAATGATTCGAGGGTAAATCATTCCAATCTATTTTTATTTTTTGTTTTTAAATTATTGTATCGTTGAGTTTCTTGATTTAGAATATCCGTTTGTTATGCTAGTCCGTTATTTTGATTAAATTTTCAAATTAAAGTGTATGTTTATTAATATTTATAAACGATCAAATCACCTTTTATCCATACATTTTTTTTAAACTTACAAATACTACTCACATATTTACTACTTATTTCTGTCTATTTATAATTTAAATTAAATTTATAAATACTTTCATAACAAGCAATTTCATATGTTAAAAATGCATGTCGGGTTACATATCAATATAATATTTAAATTTTCAAACATTACGTAGTTGAATGCACGTTGTATAATTATATCTACTAAAAAAAATATGGAGCAAACAACTTATAAGTTCTATACACTTTTGAAACTTGAAACTCAAACAAAATAATAAAGATGAATGAAATTAATAAAGAACGCGTTTAATTTTAATAACTTGTATGGAGAGTTAGGAAAAATTGTAGCAGCGGTATCTAGCATTTTCAATTTTTGCAGACTTTATCTTAACTTTCATTTTGCGTCAGCGAAGTTCCTAACATTTCATAATTATACAATTGGAATCCAAATAAAACATCTATTTGACTGTTAGTTGATCAAGAAAATTAAAATTTAATTAATTTTGACCAAATTGAAATAGGGCAAAATAGTACTTGCCACTGTCGTCATAAATTTCATGGC
>CAIGRB010078057.1:27050-39881 GCA_903798255.1 Fraxinus quadrangulata
AATCATATACCAAAATCGATCAAAAAAATCCTCAAAAACTGATTCAACACAAAATGCTTCTGTCGAAATCTCAACATCTGACAACGCCCAAGGTCGCGCACCACCACCGGTCGATTGCCCACCCCCAGACGACTCCAGACATGGCTTCAAAACTCACCGACGGCTTCCATAAAATCAGGCGATTCTTGAGATATCGAAGGTGGCTTCCATAAGATCAGCCGATTCTAGAAGTAATCGAAGGTGACCCATTGTAGTATTGGATGCGCCTTGTTGAGAGGAGTGGATTGGTGGTGGTCCGCGATCGGAAAGGTGGTCGGCGACGGTGTTTATAGGCCGAAACAGTGAGTGTACCGTGATTTTTTTTGCTGATTCCGACTGATTTTCGGTCAAATAAACGGTAGACATTGTAGAGGGAGGTCAATGGGTTTCGAATGATGTTGGGATCTGGTAGTCTAAGTGGTGGGTGGTGGTCGGTTTGTGAGGTAGAAAAGAGGTGGTCGGTCAAAAAAGGAGTTGAGCTGACCTGCTCGACTCATGCTCGGACTCATCAAAATGACGAGCCCAAGCACCTCGTTGCTTGTTTTTTTTACGTGTCGAGCGGTCAGCCCAATTGCCAACCCTTTGGTTTTGTCACCACCGCCTCTAGATGTTCTCTCTCGTTAGCTGTTCCACTTCCACTTTAGGGACTGAAAAATGGCAGTCGGCGGAGGCGCTTTCAGTTCTCTCAAGTTCTCCTCCCTCATCTCATGGAAATCCGTACTTTCTTTCCATCCTCTCTTTCTCTATACGCATATTCACTTATAAGCAAACATACACATGAATCTGTGTCTGTAATTGCAGACAGGCAAGTTGCAGCAAACAGTAGCTAACTGTATAGAGAAAACTGGACGAGCACTTCACTCGGGCAAGCTCTCAACCGTCAAAATTTTTCCTGAGGCTGCCCGCACCGGCCGGTATTTCGTTTTCAAGTCGAATATTGTTCGCGCATCGATTGCCAACGCTGTGAAAGAGACTCCTCTATGTACTACGCTGTCTAAAGATGGGTATTCAATTCGTACAGTCGAGCATTTGCTCTCGGCTCTGGAGGCCATTGGCGTCGATAATTGTCGCATTGAAATTGAAAGCTCGGACCCCTTTGATCTATCGGTGGAGGTAATTTGTTTGGGTTTAATAATGCAGTTGTTATATTTGGTGAACTTATGAAACTGAAAAGATAATAAATGGGGAGTGCAATTCTCAATTTACGCAAGAGATTGCAAGCAACAGTCACTATGGCTCCCCTATAATTATGGAACTTTTAGACAGGAAATATCTGATTCCTCCTGTGGCCAAGAAATTTATGGGTGGTGCAGTTATGCTGTAAAAGTGGACCCAATCCTATAGGTTTGGCTTTCCAGATACTGTAAGATTGAGCCAATGAATAGCTTCAGTATGGAGTTGTCTGGTGGTGGCAATCTATTAGGGGCACTGTGTTAGGCTTGCTTGATGGATTTTTGCAACTCTTCAAATATCTGGAGAGGGATAATATGTAGTATTTAGGGTTGAGTCTTCGACTTCTGAGGATTTTAATATGTTCTTTCTTCTCATTAGATTCCTTCTTTCTTCACTGATTCACCTTTATTATGAGATATAAAATAGTTTTATTTGTTGCAATCAAATAAAAGCCCTCAAACATGAATTTGACAGAACTAAAATAGGAATGAATCCTCAGGTATTTACCATAATTTGCTTTTTCAGTGACAGAACTAGAATAGGAATGAATCCACAGGTATTCACTATAATTTGCTTATTCCATCATCAACTTCAGTTGCATAAAGAAACATATGTTTTCATACAAGTGCAATTGCACTTACAGTGTAGAGGACATTTGGGTTTCAATATGCTGTGAAATAATCCAGCTCATTCTAGAATCAGTTGACTGATGGAGAACTTCTCATCACCAACAGAAGAAAAGCAAGATATTATCTAAAAGATGTCCTTATTGAGCTGGGATTCATCAAATATAACAGTAATGCAGTATGGAAATTGTAAATTTAATTCAGAGCTTGGTTGGGAGAGATTTATTGAAAGGAAAAATGTTTTTTTTTTTTTTGGAGAGTGCTTAGAGAAAAGTTAGGGTCCCATAGAATATGTGGTTGAAAATGATTTTCAAAAAATCCCTCCCAAACAAGCTCTCAGTAAACCAATTTTTAGACAGCTTTCACGTTTTGTAGAAGACATTAGTAATGAACAGTTCAACACTAACTTGGATACGAAAAAAATGTGAATATTTATATATTAGTGATTTACACTTGTTTAAAAATGTTTCTCATTTTTTGAATACAGAATCAATCTATTATGAATTGATAAAAAAGCTCCTGTAATGGAATAAAGTGCATGAAATTTTATTGTCATTAACTTTTTATTAGAATGCTGACACAGGTTCCTGTTTTTGATGGGTCAGCAAGAGAATGGGTGGAGGCAATTGATCAAGTTGGATTAAAGGTGGCCATAGATTGTGGTGGTAATAGCTGTGAAAAATTGGCACCTTTTCTGAACGAACCGGTTCATGTGCGAAAAAATGATTCTTTTATGGTGGCATTCCCTCATTCTAAAGTCAACATCACATATGGCATTGACTTCCCACAGGTAAATTTCTGATATATTAGTGTGTGAACTTCACATTAAAATTGCAAATTATAAATGCTCTGTTTGTATATAATAATTTCTGCTTCACAATAATCGTAGTTGTAGAAGATGTATAAAGTGCTCTTTTTATTGACCTAATAATTCACCTTACCAAGAAACGATATCAAACTATCAGAATCAATCTCAATCATAAGCAAACATAATTTCTTACCAAAATTAATTTGTAATTTTGATATTTAATTTAACCTTAAATTCAATCTGAATATGCATTTATTTGTTCATACCAGAATTAATCTGTAAATCTTATTCTCTGTTATTGCACTTTTGTGTGGAAAGGAGCAGAAGGACGAATAATTGATGGTTCAAAAAATGTGATTACATAGCTGTTGTTATCGTCCTGCCAGCTTGTTTCCTATAGGAGAGACAGTCATTTGATATGTGAAGTCAGATGGAGCATCATTAGTAATATATTAAGCACATCAATTGTTCTGTGATGTACTGTTTACCTATTTTAGCCGAGCATGAAGGGCCTTTATAGAGTAGCCCTGCAGAAATATTCCACCAGTTTGGCACTCTCTCTCCTTGTACTTTATTACACCTCCTATATTACATAGCAGCTTTTGGGGGGCTTACTATTAACAATGGTCTATTTTTTGTCACACAAACACCAATATTTTAGTGAACTCTCGCATGCAGCTAGCTTTATGTGGTATCATACAGCAATCTAGTACGGTTCTTGTTCTTATTGAAAACATTTCTTGCAGGCACCGGCTATTGGCTGTCAGTGGTTCTCTTCGACCCTGTTGGATGTATCTTTCTACTCAAAGCAAATAGCTTCTTCAAGAACCTTTTGCATTTACGAAGAGGTGAGTCATAGATCTCATTTTCGGTTTGCCATCTCTCTCTCTCTCTCTCTCTCTCTCTCTCTCTCTCTCTCCGTATCCAGTTTTTATTTTAAACTTGAGAGTTTGTACTGTCACTTCTCTGATCTGACTAAGCTTGCTGTAAAATATGATTTTCCAATTATATTGATATGATTAGGGAATTTTATTTTAGGGTATCATATATTAGGTGAAATGATGGTGAGTTGTCTTCTATTATGGAACAGATGAACTTCTATTGCTGTCCCCAAGAACCTTTTAAAGTACAGTTTTTTTCTCTGACTACATTTCGGTGCAGGGTACTGATTGGATATAGTTTTTTAATGTAAATATGCAGGAGCTTAAGCATAACTAACTTATTTTACAGATTGTGTGACTTGTGTGTTTTTATGATACTTCTGCTGGAATCTCACTTAGAAATTCCTTGCAGGTGGAACATATGCGCAGCTTAGGACTTATTAAAGGGGGTTCTGCAGAAACTGCCATAATCTGTAGGTGAGAGATACTTCTCTAAAGATGTATATGTTAACAATTAGAGGGAATGAAAATTTAGCCAGTACAATAAGGGTCTTGAATCTTTAAGAATAGTTTGTTTTTGTCGTTAAATTGTAGCATAACCAGTTTTATTTTCTCTATTAAAAGATTGCTGTGATCCTGAGGTATAAACAAGAATAGGACTAGTGTCTATCATTCTCACTTTACATCCTCAGCTTGATACTTTTAAATGCTTGGTGAAGGACACGTATTTTATGTTGGACATTTCATTTATGTTAGACTTGGGTCATTATGGTGATTGGTGCAAGGTTTTAGCATTGTCTTTTTACTCGCTGCATTGACAAAATGCAGAAGATATGTATTTATTTTTTTATTTTTTTACTTTGGCTGAAAAAATAAATATTGTCAAAGATTTGTTTAGTAGTGTTATGTTATGAATGTAGGTTGAGCTGGAGTTACATTTATCTTATTGACTTTCATGAGAAATGGGGCAGGGAACTCATGCTTTTATTGGGTTATGATGAGTGTGTAATACAGAGAAATATATTCACTTCGCACCGAGATGAGAGACACATAGAACTGTGAACCCCTGGTGTATATAAATTAGCATAATTTACCTATGCTACACTTAAAAATGGAAATTCAACTACTCGTTGAATTTTCAAGCTGCATAAATCATGAATGAAGTGAATGATTCTAAGGGCTAATTAAACATTTGCTATAAAATTTACATTTCAGTGTTCATTCTTGTGATGCATTTATGCTGAGAAAAGACTTAATGGGCTCTTAATATGCTTGTTTATGTTTACATTTTAGAGAAATTTAGATGCTATGAACTACTATTTAAAGTTTTTACATGTTTGTTTACATGTTAGATCATATTGGCCTGGAAACTAAGGGCGGTTCTGAAATTATGGGATTTTTAATAAAATCAATTTTATTTCAGTTATCTTACAAAACCATGAATAGTCATAAAACATTCATTTAGAAGTTTTTTCCCAACATTTTTGTCATTATTTTTAGAGAAAAAAATTAATCTATGTAGCATTTTGAAACTTTTCTATATTGTTTCTGAAAAACCACTGAAAAGTTTCTATCTTTTGTTATTATGAAAGATGAATGAACCATTAAACCATGCAATGAACATTTTCATATAGCATTTCTATTGCATGAATTTACTTCTTGGGCAAGGGTTGGATGGTTGGGGGTTACGTTTGCTGAATAAGAAAGCTTGCTTTAAATGTGGTCCTAAAACTGCTGATGTTGAAAACTTCAAATTTTGATTTTAGTTTTCAAGTTCTCAGGTTGGCTGGCATGTTATCTCCTAAATTCTTTTTACCATCTCTAGTAAATGTTATATATTCAAGATACCTTGTCTCTTACTTCTCCAATCTCTACTATTGTTTTTTAGACATTTTTCGACATTTATAAGCATATACACAAGGGCATTTGTAAAATATAATTTTTTTCCAGTGAGAGATGACGTAGATATTGTAGCCATTTATAGAGTTTACATCTTCCTCTTCCTTTTCTTGGGTCTAGCCATTGAGCTGCTTGCATATATTGTTGTGTTGTGTAGCATCACTAGAGGCTGGTTGAATCCACCGTTGCGTTATGATGATGAGCCTTGTAGACACAAAGTTTTAGATCTTATTGGTGATCTTTCCCTTTTTGCAAAAGATGGCAGTCAAGGGCTTCTGATGGCACACATTATAACTTATAAGGTCCTTCTCTTTCCCTTTCTTTTTGTTACTCTTTGTAATGACCTAGCCTCTATATTCAAGCTGCTAACTTACTTATTGTCCGTTCTGGAAGAACCTGAGCCCATTTTACCCTTCATGGATTCTACTACGTCCCTAAGATTCGAACTCAAAGCATCCGCTTTATGAGAGACTCAAGTTAAATCTTGGTACTAATTGGGACTTTCAGACTATCCCAGAGCGGATAATATGTAAGTTAACGTCTTGGGTATAGAAGTCGAGTCATTACACTATCGGAATCAAACATTGACATATTATCATTCTTACAAAGTTTCATTTGATTTACTTTTTCTCGCTTATAAGTAGCTGTAGCATTGCTTTTCTAAAGATGTACATTTGGGTAAATTATATGTACAAGCAGTTACCCATTTGGTAAGTTAATAATTAAAGACAAAATGTTAAAATGACTGGAGATGATATGTTGTCTTTATGTGTGCTAAATGTGGATATCGCGGAATTATATGTAATAAACTACCCGGATAATCTTTAACCAAATTTCATTTAAGTTCATATTTAATCATGTTGAGACATATTTCAATCAGTATCTTAAATTAACATAACATTTTATTATGTAAATTTATCAATACTTTCGTTCTAAAAACTTCAATCTTTATGTGTGCTAACTGTGGATATCATGTTGAGATTGATTTCATGTCTATTTAAGTATTATTTTCCAAGAAGGAATACTTGACCATGTAGTTAACTAGCATTTTCTTCTCATGGTTGATTACCTTAAACAATTTGTCAATAAAATGGCCAACAACAGAAAAATTATTTTGTGAGTACAATGTATTTGATCAAAGGGTTAACTGCACTAATATCTTAACAGGGTGGACATTCATTGCACACGGAGTTTGTTCGTTGCCTATCAGGAATCAGTAAAAAGGATGGTGCTTAGCTGAGCAAAAGAATTAAGCTTTCGGTTTTTTATTCTGTAGCTTGTCAAAAAGCTCAAAGCTTGAAAATGGAAGTTTTTATGTCGAGTTCACAGAACTACATATATGAGGAGTATAGAACTGTGGCTAGTTTTTAAATTTATCTGGGAAGATATCTGTTGTCCCCTTCACTATATAACATCCTTTGTAACTTTGTACATTGGCCAAAAATATGAGATAATTGCTGTGCATCTAATACAACATTCCTCGTGTCATTATTTACTGACATTATTACTTGGACACTGTTTTATACTTCTGTTTTACCTTTGCTTTCTCTAGAAATATTTGATGGCTTTTTATAAAGGGAATTGCCAACACCAATATAATACACAATTGAGCTAATGTTTGTGCCCATAAAATATGAATAATATTGCTTAATTGACCTCTTAGTAAATCCCTATGTTTGTCACTTTAATTTTGCCCCTGGATATTAGACGATGTGAGACAGGATACTGTATAATGAACTTGTGAAGGACATACATTGGTTGGATTAAGCTTTGGTCCCATTTGTTTCACATTTAAATCCATAAAGCCCTTGTGTTTATTAAGCAAATAGCCTCTTGTACTGTATTCAAATGCTTTATTTAAGAATGAGCAAAGATGAATAATATATGGTAGCACAGAAATTCTTTGGTGTTGAATCACGATATTTTGGAAGAACGTAATGTTCCAACTCAATAATGTCAAGAATTCCCGACTACTGTCCTTCACATATTTCATTCAGAAAGCAGTCACTTTCAAGAAATTCAAAAGGCATATTGCAAACAGTTGCCACAATATCCACATATACCTGGATACTTCAATCATCATCATTTTTACCCTATCAAAGGAATCAGAAGATTTACAAAGGCTGGGATCTATATGTCGTATTCCCAGGGAATGCAAAATTTCCAGCCTTGATTAAACAAGCCAATGTAAAAGTCGAAGTGATTTTCTTCACTTTGTTTACTCATGGTCTTTTCCCTTGTGGATGTCGTACTTGCAAACCGGACACAGTGCCTTCACCTTAAGCCATTTCACAATACACGACGTATGAAAATGATGAGTGCAAGGAAGACCCTGGATTGCTACTGCATCCTTGTACCTACAAAGACATATACAGCATTCCTGCAAGAACGGAAAACAACATGGTGGGACTATTTACAAAAAAATTGTAATGCCAACATGAAAATCATAAATGGATGATGTATCTATTTTCATTTACTATCTGTTCATCTGAACAAGCACGAGTCGATTTCCGAAGAAACACTAGGCATTATTTCTAGTAAAAAAGTAAGTGTGAGTAGGTTGTAATCTATTACGATTATGTATCTTTATAAAAGGTCTGAAAAACATTACAACAAAATCAAACTACATTACTAGTCACGACATATGGAACTTACTGCATCTTCAGGTTGAAGTATTCGCTCCTTTGCAGTGTACCCGATCGGAACCATTCTGCCAGCTACAACGCCTAGCTTATCCTCATCCTTAAAGGTCTCAAACCTGTATTTGGGAAGGATGCTCAAATTCACCTCCGACTCACCTTCCTGCACTTTAAAGCTATAATAGGATATCGATATAGTACCTGAACTGATTGCCCTCTGTAACAATATCCTAAATTCAGACAACAGCCAAAGCACCGGGTTAATAATCAAAATTTATCTTTGAAAACAGAAAAGAACAAAAAGAAAAAGGAAAACTTGACATGAATATACAGAATATGAAAATTATCTACCTTTACTAGCCTGTCTAAAAGGTAAGCAGCGCTTTGTACATTGGGATCTGAATCGATGGAAAGCTTATACAGAGCTTCAAAAATCTGACTGAAGAGCACTATAAAATTTCCTCTCACAACCTGCAAATTAGCAAGAATTAATGAAATCCAAAATTGATATACATAAAGAAGAAAAGACAAATTACAAGATTTGTGTTTAGTCCCTCACCTTTGCTATGTTATACAGAGCTTCACAGGCATAATAACGAACTCTACTATCTTGATCAGAAAAGGAGTACAGGATTGGTGGTACAATTTGCTGATAAAATAGACACAGTAAAATGAAAAAAGTCAAATTTCAGAATCAACAAAAAGAAAACTAATAAACAAGAGAATTCGTAAGCAAACCGTAATCAGTTAAAGCACACCAAGGGTGACGTAGAAAATAGAAATCATTCAGTTCAGAATCTGCATTGCATTTCTTTATCCATCGAAGAAAAAAACATTTAACAACAAACAACAAATAGTGTGACAGAACAATTTTCTCGTCCAATAGAAAATAGTCTAATGAAAATGTTGCATTGTTCCAGCCAGCAGCAGCCACCAGACATCATGAACTAGAAAAATAGGCACAGTTTTCAAATGTTAAAACAAATCAAGAAACCAGTGTTTCTAACAATAAATGGACCTTGCTTGTGATAAGTAAATATACCATTTAAACTCTCCAAGTTAGAAATATACTACCATATCACTAACCAAGCCGTGAAAAATGACCATCCTAGGAACGAAAGCAAAAAATCCACATTTACATACTTCTACATTCAATGTCATGTAATCATAAAAATCCATCATTCACAATTGTAAGCTCACAGCGATACCATGTCGCCTATTGCAGTTTCAATTTCTTACTCTCCAATCACTTAAATCAATATGACATTATCACACACAACTGATAATCCTTAACTAGTCCCTGAATATACATTGATGGAACCAAACTCTAATGAACTATATGGTGTCATTTAACATATTCCGTTAGGCCATTCTTCTTTTACACAGCAAGGAAAAACAATTTCTAATACATTATCATTACC
Source organism: Fraxinus quadrangulata (assembly GCA_903798255.1). NCBI lineage: Eukaryota > Viridiplantae > Streptophyta > Magnoliopsida > Lamiales > Oleaceae > Fraxinus > Fraxinus quadrangulata. The sequence continues at coordinate 36,537 of CAIGRB010078057.1, forward strand.
TCTGATAATGCTTTCTTTTAAAGAAGAAAAGGAAAGTTCTTATATGGAGAAAAAGTCTAAAATCTTTATTCATTCAAATATTTCTGTATTGTTACCTCTAGATGTTGTGCTGCTTCCGAAGCCAAACCTACTGTTGCAGCTGCCAATCCTATCAAACCTCCCTACATGAATAGTAATGTGTATATAAAAACAAATCCAAATCGAAACATCCAACTTCTCAACTATTCAACACATCAATTAAGATGTTAAATGACGAAACCCCATTTTCAATGTCCACCAAGGAAATTAAACAGAAACCATTTTCAATGTCAATCAAGAAAATTAAACTAACACCCAAAAAAACCCCATTTTCAATGTTAATCAAGAAAATTAAAAACGAAACAAAAACTCACTTTACGATGATTAGTCTGAGGGCAGTTGGTAAACTCAGTGGCCAACAAAGTGATCACCGCAGTAATTTTATCGTGATTTTCCGTCAAAGCTAATTGCTTCACTATCCCTTCCACCTAGAACCAACAAACCAAAAAATTACTCCAAAAACTTATACTCAAGCCGAAAACTAAAATTTTACATAAGCAAATACATGTACTTATAAATTAAGACCTCAAGAGCCGCTTTTTTGCGCTTTTCATATAGCTTATGAGAGAGGTCATGGAGAACTGCCGTCGGGATCAAAGATGAAGCATCGGCCATGGCAAATTCTTCAAATGAAAATGAATCACTCTTTTCCACACTCGTTAATTCAGTCTTTTAGACTGCACTTGTTGAGAGTAGACGTGAATGTGGGGATTTATATACACTCTCAAAATTGACAAGTGCCCACCAATGTAATTTTTTTTTTTTTTTGGTAAAAATAGCTAAACTTGATAGTATTTTACCCTTTAAAGCGCTTTTTTTCTGATACAAGTTAAAGTTCGTTTTTTCTATTAAAAAAAAGAAAGCGACGTCACTTATATCTCGAGAATTGTATAGAGAAAGGCATTTATTAGGTGAAAAGACAGTGAGCATTTACGAACATGTTATGCTGGATAAGTTCCTTTTTATGATAAAGTGAAGTAACACATTCGAAAATATCATGAAGAGAAAAAAACAAATTGTCCACCGAAAGAAGTATTTATTAGGTGAGAAAGACAATTAACATTCACGAGCACTTCATACAGGGTAAGTTCGTCACAGGAAAAAAAAAAAAAAACAATTAACATTCATGAGTCGGTCATGCTCGGCAACCGTGCTGCCTAGCATGTCATGTACAAGAAGCAAAGGTAGAGCTTGTCAATCTTAACATAGTACAACTATTGCCAATTTAATTCGGCATAAACTTTTACACTTTTGTTATAAAAATAGTATTACTATTGAATTGATTTTCATCCAAACTTGGCTAACTTTCGAACATACATGGCCATTAGGTATGGCTGCAAGTTGCCAACCGATGGCCTTGCATGGGACAGTGCAAGCCAATGAGTGCCAACATTCGATCAAACTCGGTACTTTACATGCAAGGCCATATAGAGCTTAACAAAAAGTACTATAATATGTAACTTAGTATCAATTTTAGTTTTTGTCAGACATGAGCTAAGTGAAAACTGTGAAGCAGCAAGGAAGCTTTAATTTCCTAGTACCCAAGTTTAAAATTAAAATTAACTCGCCTTGTAATTTAGAATTTTGATGAACATTGATGATATAATTGGGTGGGCAAATTGAATAATAAATGGCAATGAATATTACCTATTATATTTCTATCTACCAAACATACTAGTGATTACATAAATAAGGGGCAAATTAGGGTTGTGCTCTCCCATGTTTTTACGTGGTGTGGTTCTAGGTTCCCGACCTTCAAATATGAGGTTTTTGTTCCAACCTATTTCAATCCATGAATTTAAGCCGTCACAATTGAAAATGTCAATGTAAACCTATTGAACACAACTTTCAATTAGAATTTGAGATAGAGGTGAAATGGTTCGACGATTTTTCCCTCGAACTCCAAGTCACATGAAAGTCGCATGCGATTTTATCATCTACGTTAACATCAATTGTGCTACATGTACATAATAATTTGAATACACATGATGTAATGAGATATGGTTGGTTCAAAATTTCTTTCTCGTCAGTATCCTCCCTTTTGAATGTTGAGGGCCGCAACCATGCTTTGTAAACGGTTGAGTGATCCCTTACTTAGGGATGTTGTCATTATATTTTTAGCTAAATGCTTTCCAAAAACTACACATCATTAGTCGAAGTATCCTTTGACGCGCTAAGTTCTAATTAAAATTAACACGTGCTTGAATTTATTAAAAATAATTTTTTAATGATTATAAGTTGTGGTGAATCCTATTGAATTTGTGAATAATAGGGGAATAATAGTTGTGAATCTTAAAAAAAAAAAATTGTGGATAAAGTGTATATTTTATCAGCTTAAATATTAATTTAATTTTTGACAAAGTTCACTTAACCCCTGTTTAATTCGGATAAAAAATAAATTTTAATAAAAATTGATAAAATGTGTGATTGAAAATAAGTTTTAAAAAAACATGAATCTTAAGAAACGAGGGTCAAACAGGAGCTTAATTTGGCATGTTGTAGTTCAATTTTGTGCAACAGAACAGAAAATTTAGTACACCTTGAAAATAATCAATTAGCCAAACATGCTCTATCTCGCTTGTACAAAAGTAGCTATTTTGTAGTCTTCCATTTCCCGGTATCAAGCTATTTTAATTCTTCTTTTTCAAGAAAATAATGAGGTTAAAAACTTGTTTGGAGTACCCGAAAACTTATTTAAGACCGCTATGTCAAACTTGGCATAGAAAAAGTATTAAACAATATGCAGTACAAACGCAATTCTTACTTCTTAAATTCTCCACTGTACATCAAGTTAAACTTTAAAGGACATTGCTGCTGGTGTCTCTATCCTTTTCAAAAAGTACAAACAAGAACCAACTATAAAACAAATAAAACAAAAAGATTTACAAGGCTGAAGACCTTCCAAGTTTGAAAAATTCAAAACAGGAAAAAATGTACAAGGAAGCTAAGCCATCTTATTCCCATAAATATATAGTAGAATGTACATTTCCAGCATTGAATTCCCCGTGCCTCCAGATGAGACAAGCGGATCTTGAAGTCCAACTGGTTTTCTTCTCTTCATTTAAACTTGGTCGTTACCCTTGAGGATGTCATATTTGCAGAGTGGACATGTTGCATTCATCTTAAGCCATTTCACAATACATGTTGAATGAAAGTTATGATTGCAAGGAAGAGCATGAAGTTCGGCGGCATCCTCATATGCACAAAGACATATACAGCATTCCTGGAAAAAGGTCAAAAAGAGATTGACCATTAACTAAAATTTTC